>JAODAL010005737.1:0-140344 GCA_025379985.1 Phyllomedusa bahiana | reverse complement strand
CGGCTAACCCCCCCCTGCCCCAAACCACAGACAACAAGAGCGCTAACCGAGCGTGTGAACAGGGAGCTCGGCGGCGAGAAAAACGCATCGGCTGCTCCATATGCGGGCAAGACAAAGCCAGTGCTGCCCAGCTATGGGGCAGGGGCGATATACTCCACTATAGGTCCTGTGTGATGTCATCCTATAGGGGAGTGCAGGGCGTTCATGTACCGGCAGCTTCTGGGGCCAAAACTGGATGATGGGGTCAGTGATGCATCTGATTCTCTTCCAGGCGCAGCACCCGGCGCCCCCATCATGGCTATAGCCCGGCTGCACCCTGTAATCCTGGTATGTGGTGGGCGCCCCCATCATGGCTATAGCCCGGCTGCACCCTGTAATCCTGGTATGTGGTGGGTGCCCCATCATGGCTATCGCCCGGCTGCACCCTGTAATCCTGGTATGTGGTGGGCGCCCCCATCATGGCTATAGCCCGGCTGCACCCTGTAATCCTGGTATGTGGTGGGTGCCCCCATCATGGCTATAGCCCGGCTGCACCCTGTAATCCTGGTATGTGGTGGGTGCCCCCATCATGGCTATAGCCCGGCTGCACCCTGTTAGCCTGGTATGGGGTGGGTGCCCCCATCACGGCTATAGCCCGGCTGCACCCTGTAATCCTGGTATGTGGTGGGTGCCCCCATCATGATATAGCCGGCTGCACCTGTAATCCTGGTATGTGGTGGGTGCCCCCATCATGGTTTATACCCCGGCTGCACCCTGTAATCCTGGTAGTGGTGGGCGCCCCCTTTCATGGCTTTAGCCCGGCTGCCCCCTGTAATCCTGGTATGTGGTGGGTGCCCCCATCATGGCTATAGCCCGGCTGCACCCTGTAATCCTGGTATGTGGTGGGCGCCCCCATCATGGCTATAGCCCGGCTGCACCCTGTAATCCTGGTATGTGGTGGGTGCCCCCATCATGGCTATAGCCCGGCTTGACCTGAAAATCCTGGTATGTGGTGGGGGCCCCCATCATGGCTATAGCCCGGCTGCACCCTGTAATCCTGGTATGTGGTGGGTGCCCCCATCATGGCTATAGCCCGGCTGCACCCTGTAATCCTGGTATGTGGTGGGTGCCCCCATCATGGCTATAGCCCGGCTGCACCCTGTAATCCTGGTATGTGGTGGGTGCCCCCATCATGGCTATAGCCCGGCTGCACCCTGTAATCCTGGTATGTGGTGGGTGCCCCCATCATGGCTATAGCCCGGCTGCACCCTGTAATCCTGGTATGTGGTGGGTGCCCCCATCATGGCTATAGCCCGGCTGCACCCTGTAATCCTGGTATGTGGTGGGTGCCCCCATCATGGCTATAGCCCGGCTGCACCCTGTAATCCTGGTATGTGGTGGGTGCCCCCATCATGGCTATAGACCGGCTGCAGCCTTTTAACCCTGGTATGTGGTGGGTGCCCCCATCATGGCTATAAGCCCGGCTGCACATGTAATCCTGTTATGTGGTGGGTGCCCCTAGCATGGCTATAGCCCGGCTGCACCCTTTTAATCTGGTATGTGGTGGGTGCCCCCTCATGGCTTATAACCCGGCTGCACCTGTAATCTGGTATGTGGGGGGTGCCCCCCATCATGGCTATAGCCCGGCTGCACCCTGTAATCCTGGTATGTGGTGGGTGCTCTCATCATGGCTATAGCCCGGCTGCACCCTGTAATCCTGGTATGTGGTGGGCGCCCCCATCATGGCTTTTAGCCCGGCTCCCACCCTGTAATCCTGGTATGTGGGGGTGCCCACCATCATGGCTATACCCCGGCTGACCCTGTAATCCTGGTATGTGGTGGGTGCCCCCATCATGGCTATAGCCCGGCTGCACCCTGTAATCCTGGTATGTGGTGGGTGCCCCCATCATGGCTATAGCCCGGCTGCACCCTGTAATCCTGGTATGTGCCCCCATCATGGCTATAGCCCGGCGGCACCCTGTAATCCCGGTATGTGGGGGGTGCCGACATCCTTGACTATAGCCCAGCTGCACCCTGTAATCCTGGTATGTGGTGGGTGCCCCCATCATGGCTATAGCCCGGCTGCACCCTGTAATCCTGGTATGTGGTGGGTGCTGCAGGACATGGTGCCCCCATCATGGCTATAGGCTGAGCTGCACGCTCCAGAATTCCCTCTTTTGTGCTCTCCGACAGGCGCGCAGCATTTCATGGCACGTTTAATCGCATTATCCACAGCCACATGGGCTCCATCTGATGCCGCTGTCAGCAGAGTCTGTCAGCCGCAGGTGTCGGGCTCCATACACACCAGAGCCTTCTACATGACTCCTATCTCCAGGAGAGTGAGCTGCTCTTAATAGCAGGAATGTCTGATGTGGGATTTCCTCAGGATCCAGTTACAATCTGTAGGAAATAAACCTTGCTGCTGGCAGTGGAGGATGTGTGATACGGAGGCACGGCGCCCCCATCTGCTTCTAGTTTGGGCTCAGCCTTTGTTCTTACTCTTATGTATCTGTGTTACTGTAAGGCAATGTTCACACGGCTTATTTCAGAACTGATTCACGTCGGATTGCCGATCGTAAATACGTTCCGAAATCAGGTGCAAATCCGTTTCAAATAAGTGTCACTAAGTGTGGCAGGTTTTTGGAACTGATTTCGTCACATGGAATTCACAATCCCATTCATTATAGGTGGTGAATCCTTTCCGGAAATGATTGACATGCACATTGTGATTGCGCCGCCAATCCGGAACGGAAATAAGTGTCGTCTGAACGCGCCCGTTATTTCCATTATAATCAATGTAAAACGGCCAGTTACTTGTTTGTAACTGATTTCGCAACGGATTTGCGGCTGTAAATACAGCCGCAAATCCGTTGCGAAATAAGCCGTGTGAACATGGCCTAAATGTAGCCTCATCTCTGTACTTTTCACAGCGTTTAGGACAAACTGCTTCCTCAACAGCGGCAGTTCTCACATATTGGGGTCCGTCTACACTCGAGGCATTTACAGTCCAAATCTGGCGCAGATTTGGGTTTTAAAACCATTAAAATCCGACTGTAAATCATCCCCATGGACTTCAATTGAAAATTCAAGCTGTAGCCCACACGACTCGGATTTTTGTGAGGTCAGATTTCAATAATCCGCTGTGTTCCAGGTCAAAAAACACGTCCCAAACATCTCAATGTCAGATCCGCGTCCAAATCCCCATAGAGATGAATGGGACTCATCTGATTGTAGATCCAGATAAACAACAACATTAAAAACAGAGTCAAAATACTTGTCGGATGGAGCGGTCTTAGGATTCTCGATCAGAGAAGTATTTTGACTCTGTGTGGATGTACCCTTGGGGGGGGCAGTTATGTGATAAATATGGACCATAGTTCTCTCCAGGGGTCCCATGAAATAGAAATATTCACTGTGTAAGGCTATGTTCACACCGCGTAATTGTGTTTGCGTATGCTTGAAAATCCCCCCCAAACTTTGAATTACCACCCTTCCCCCGGGAGCGAAATTGAACCCCTTTGGGGAAAAAATTTGGGACATTCTTTTAAAACAGCAGGGATAATGGAGCTGAATGGGGCCACCTCCCACCCAAAATTTTTAAAATTTCACGGGGCCAGTTCGTACTACTTAAAACACAATACGCGCCACAGTGCGCCGTGTGAACACATCCGAACATTCCTGGGTGTTTCTTATTTTGGAAAACAGGAGAATAAAAGAAACAAAATAAGACAAACAAGGAAACAACAAGTCGGTGACAGGATAACACTTTGTTCTCTTCCTCCCATCACTGATACTGGTGGCTGCTGGCCACAGCCCAGGTATGAGGAGGTCGTCCTCCAATGTCCCCACCGAGGAGACGTATGATTCCCTTCTGGGATGAGACCAATATTTACTCTTAATTTAACGAATGACAAATATGTGATGTTCGGCTGGAGGGGGTTTCGGCCTTTAAATTTTAAATTTGAATCTTTTATATTTGCCCTTAGAAAATCCCAAGCAGTTTTCCCCGTTTTTCCCCTGTTGGGGAAAGGTTAAACATCATTTTTCAACCACCGGTCGATAAAAAACCTTTTAAAAAAAAAAAAATGAAAATTGTTTTACCCAAATTAGCGGGTAATCTTTGTGAAATTGACTTGTTTTTTGGGGCGTATAGCCGCAGTACTCGCCTTCCGTATCCTTTTCATGCCTTTTTGTTGTCTGTGACTTTTTTTTTTAATGTATAGTAGTGTATGTGCCCGCTTAGGGGTTCTTTTTAAAAATTAACCTTATGCAGTACGGCCAGACGTGAGGTGAGCCTTGGCGGGAAAGTGAGTAAACCAAATTTTTGGGCGGGCACCTTTTTTATTTTTTTTTGTTTTGTGTTTTGGTAGGGGGCTACAACATTTGGCGCACATTCAGCTGTGAGAGCAACTACAGCTGTGCTCCCAAGTTAGGTTTTTGGGGGTTTAAATTTTTGGGTTTTTGTGACAAAAAGTTTTTTTTTAAAATAGGTTTTTCTCTTAAGGGGTTTGGGGAGGGGGCTCCCCCTTCGGGTTTGGGGGGGAAAGGCTGGGCTTAAAGGGGTTTTGGGGAGGGGGCCCCTGGCTTCGGGGTTTGGGGGGGGGGGCGCTCGGTTTGGGGGGGTTTGGGGGGGGCCCATCGGTTTGGGGGGGTTTTGGGGGGGGACGCGGCCCTTTCCCAGGGGTTTGGGGGAAAGGAAGGGGCGCCCCCGGCTTGGGGGGTTTGGGGGGGAAAGCGTCGGTTTGGGGGGGGGTTGGGGGGGGAAGGCGCCCCGGTTTTTGGGGGGGTTTTGGGGGGGGAGCGCTGGGCCCTTGGGGGGGGTTTGGGGGAAAGGGAGCGTCGGTTTGGGGGGTTTGGGAGGGAGCTGGGTTCGGGGGTTTTTGGGGGGGGGGGCCGCTGGGCCCTTCGGGGGTTTGGGGGGGAGGGGGGGCCCCCTCGGTTTCGGGGGTTTTTGGGGGGGGGGCGCTGGGCCCTTGGGGGGTTTGGGGGGGGGCGCTGGGTTTTGGGGGGGTTTTGGGGGGGGGCGAGGCTTCGGGGGTTTGGGGAGGGGGCGCTGGGGCTTGGGGTTTTTGGGGAGGGGGGGGTCGGTTTGGGGGGTTTTGGGGGGGGGCGCTCGGTTCGGGGGTTTGGGGGGGGAAGCGCTGGGTTCGGGGGTTTGGGGGGGGGCGCTCGGTTTACAGGGGTTTGGGGGAAGGGCGCTCGGCTTGGGGGTTTGGGGGGGGAGCGTTTGGGCCCTTCGGGGGTTTTGGGGGGGGGCGCTCGGCTTCGGGGTTTTGGGGAGGGGCGCTCGGTTTCCCGGGGGTTTGGGGGGAAAGGGGGGGGCTCGGTTTGGGGGGTTTTTGGGGGGGAAGGCGCTGGTTCGGGGTTTGGGGAGGGGCGCTCGGCTTCGGGGGTTTGGGGAGGAGCGCTCGGCTTCAGGGGTTTGGGGAGGCGCTCGGCTTCAGGGGTTTGGGGAGGGAGCGCTCGGCTACAGGGGTTTGGGGAGGGGGCGCTGGGGCTTAAAGGGGGTTTTTGGGGGGGGGGGGAGCCGGCTTCGGGGTTTTGGGGGGGGGGCTCGGCTTCGGGGGTTTTGGGAGGGGGGGCGCTGGCTTCGGGGTTTGGGGAGGGGGGCTGGGGTTTTCGGGGGTTTTGGGGGGGGGGCTGGGGCTTCAGGGGGGTTGGGGGAGGGGGCGCTGGGCTTTCGGGGTTTTTTGGGGGGGGGGCCCCTCGGCTTCAGGGGTTTGGGGAGGGGCGCTCGGCTTCAGGGGTTTGGGTAGGGGCGCTCGGCTTCGGGGGTTTGGGGAGGGGCGCGTCGGTTTCAGGGGTTTGGGGGGGAAAAGGCGCTCGGCTGGGGGGTTTTTGGGGAGGGGCGCTCGGTTCAGGGGTTTGGGGGAGGCCCCTCGGCTTCGGGGGTTTTGGGGGAAAGGGGAACGCTCGGCTTCGGGGTTTGGGGGGGAGGGGCGCTCGGTTTCGGGGTTTGGGGAGGGGGGCGTGGGGTTTTGGGGGGTTTGGGGAGGGGCGCTCGGCTTCAGGGGTTTGGGGAGAGGCGCTCGGCTTCAGGGGTTTGGGGAGAGGCGCTCGGCTTCAGGGGTTTGGGGAGAGGCGCTCGGCTTCAGGGGTGTGGTGAGGGGCGCTCGGCTTCAGGGCGTTGGGGAGGGGGCGCTCGGCTTCAGGGCGTTGGGGAGGGGGCGCTCGGCTTCAGGGCGTTGGGGAGGGGGCGCTCGGCTTCAGGGCGTTGGGGAGGGGGCGCTCGGCTTCAGGGCGTTGGGGGGGGGGGCTCGGCTTTTTGTTTTCCGATTTTTTTGTCCCGACACACTGGAGAGACTGGTGCTCTATAGTAAGAAAATATAGTGTAAACCTCCCCGGGTTTTTGGGGGAAAAGGGGATGAGAAGGGAAAAAAAAACGTGCCCCGGGGAGCCCCGGAGTTTGGGGGGGGGAGCAGGAGGGAAGTAACTTTTTTCCATTCTTGACTCTATTTAAATATATTTAAGTGGACAACCCATTTAAATGTGACTGGGTTTACTATATTATGGGATATGCTTAAAGGGGCAGTCTCACTTTGTGAAATCCTCCTCGCTGGTAGCTCGCTGCAATCCGGCCATGCATGTGAATCAGGAGAGCAGCACTAGCGGCCGTCCTCCTCAGTCACTTCTGTGGGAACTTATGAACTTAGCTGGGCACACACTTTAGGGTAAAGCTCGGAACTCCCCTAAGGGCGTGAGTGAGGAGGACAGTTGCTAGCGCTGCTCTCCTCATTCACATGCATGACTGGGTCGCTGGAGGGTCATTGAAGAGGATTTCACAAAGTGAGACGACTCCTTTAAGGGCTGTTTTAATTAAAATTTTGTACAAAAGATCAAGGAAAAGGTTTGGTGGGCAAAACGCTCCATGTGCCACCACTTACTATATCAATAAGGCACCGTATTCTATGTTTCTTCCTCTGTAATATGGTATCTGATTAAACATGACCCATTCACTTCCCTCATCAATTTCTTTTTTCTATTTGGGAAATTTAGTGATGTAATTTAGTACCTTGGTTTTTAGGGGGGGCCAGGCCGTTAGAGGGGACGAGGGTGTCGGGGCTTTTGTAGGCAGCCAGGGGAACCCTCAGATGTTCTATCCCCGGCGAGTATATTCTCCACAGTTGTCTCTTAGATGATTGGAGTTTTACATTGATGTTGGGGTGAAGTCTGGAGCTTGGGTGGTGCTGATGTTCTTGCTGGTCCCGGTAGTAATGTTGATGCCCCTCATTGAGTTTGGCTGTGGTTTTAGGGGGTTTGGGGCAGGCTGGTGTTGGGGCGTGGAGCAGTCTCAGTTTGCATAAAAAAAATTCCTATTCTTAACACGAAAATTTCTTGTTTTGCTTTTTTTTTTCCCTTTAGTTGTTCCCGGGGAGAAGAGGTTTTGTCTGTGTTATTGAAAAAACTGAGGAAGGGCTTGTTAAAACGCGGGGTTTTGGTTTGGTTTTTCGGATCGTTTTTAATTGTGAAAAATGGATGGGAAACTGCATCCAAAAACGGGGTCCCAAAAAAAACGAAAAAGCGGATCCTTTTTGGGGTTCGTATTGGATGCGTTTTGCCCTCGTTTTCGGATTCCCTTTTTTTTGGTCTGTTTTTTCAATTTCTTTTTTTTAAATAAAACCCATCAAACTGAAATTTAAATATAATTTTTAACCCATCATTGCCCAAAAAAAAACACCTTTTTTTTTTTTTCCCCAGTGTCAATTAATGTACATTTCACCTATGTTTTGAACCCGCCCCCCATTTTTTTTTTTAAAAAAACCAATAGTTTTCAAAACCCACCCATGTTTAAAATTTAAATTAAAAAAACAATATTTATTTAAATAAATTTTTTATTAAACTAAAAAAAATATTTTGTATAAATATTATATTTTTATTTAAAAATACCTTTATATATATTAAAAACATTTATAATATTATATACATTTATATTATAATAAATTTCTATAAAAAATTTTTTTTTTATATATATTTTACTATTATATTTTTTATTTTATATTTAAATTTTAAAACATTTATATAAAAAAAAATATTTATATACATTTTACTGGGTTTTTAACCCAAACATTTAAAATTAAAAATTTTTTATTTAATTTAAATCCAATTTCGTTTTTAAACGGGTGCGTTTTTGGCTTTGAAAACGGATCCAAAAAGCACCCAAATGTTTGCTGCGCTTTTGGCCCCTTTTAAAGGGTGCCAAAAAAGACTCCCTTATTTCCTATGGGGGTTTCTTTTGGTAAAAAGCAAAAAAGGGTTTTTCTGTCAATTTTTTAAAACAGACCCAAAAAACGGGATCGCGGAAAAGGCATCGGGGGAAATTTCCCCCGGGGAACAGCGATGCGCTTTTTCCATTGAAAGCAATTTTTAATCACCTGACAATTGTTAGATCCCTTTTGCGGATCCGTTTTTAAAAAGGATTAAAACGGGTCACAAAAACGTGTGGGGAAACCGCCCTAAGCATATAAATCCACCCCCACACCAAAGGAGGGGCGTTTAAAAAGGTAAATTTACAGAGAGCCGGGGGGTTTAAGTAACAGACTTGGTATTGCCCTTAAGGGGGGGGTTTTTTTAGATTAAAGTTTTTAAAAATTATGTTTACAGTAAAATACATATATACAAAGCAACTATGAGGAAGGATATATAGCAGACAGATGTCAGAATGGCACGACGTTTCGGCTGTAAGCCGTTTTCAAGAAACATCTATTAATGAGGTGAGAGATATCAGAGAGGAGTAAGGCCAAGAAAATTGGGCTATAAGCGCTCAAGAGGGAGTGAGTAAGGTCCAAGTCCGCCAATGGTAAAATGCGTCGCCGTAAGAGAGGCTGATAGAAGTGAGAGGAACGCAAGGACACGTCCGGTGACAGTGAGATAAGGCCTCTCCTATGGCGACGCATTTTACCAGATTTGGACGTGGATCCGCATTAAAAACCAGATACAAATGTTTGGGGTGCGTTTTACACAAGATTTTTAGCCGTCCACATTGACGTCAATAGTAAATTTCCACACGGAATACGGCCGAAGATGAACGTGCTTCTAAGTTTTTAGACAGCAAAAAACGGCTGCCGAAAATACATGTTGTATGAACTATAACATGTGTTTTCTATTGAAGTTAATGGGGATGGTTTGCTTTCAGTTTTAGACAAGTGTTTTAATTTGTAATTGCATAAATTCTGCCTTGAAATACTCGTTGTATGGACAGAGCCTTAGGCTGGGTCTACAGAGCAGATGTTAAAATGGCGTCCAAAATCTGACGGCATTTTAACATCGCTGTACCATGATTTTTGGCGCGGGTTTGCACTAAAGATAGCAACGTTTTCAGATTTCCCGCCAGCCCAGTACATTGTATGGGAATCTGCCGGAGGGTCGGCGGTTCCCATAGTAGAAAATATGTGCTCTGTAGACTGCAGCACAGATTTTCTATTGCGGCCTATGTGCACAGGATTGCAGTCGGATTTTTGTAGATTCTAATTACTAAATCGCCTTCAAAATCCAACTGTAACCCTGAGCTGTGTAGACATAACCTTAGAGACAATTCCTGTGAAAATGTGGTCTCTGGATTCCCTCTCAACAGGAGACACTCCCTTTATTGGGTAGGGTGAATGGACAGGGGTGGTAGTCCATAGGCAGCCCCTTTAACCTCCTCCTACATTGATTTTTCTTTACATCATGTTTTTTTTTTCCACCCCAACTTCCACGAGTCACGGCTTTCTTTTTCCTTTTTAAAAAGGCATATGAGGGCTTGTTTTCGCGTTGTAAATTTTACTTTTTGATCCGTTTACTGTACCCTATAATATACTGGGAAACTAGATAACAAGATGTTCCTGGGAGGGGGAGAGGAGGCGTTTCACTGTATGGTATAAGATACAGTATCTCACAAAAGTAAGTACATCCATCACATTTTTGTAAATATTGTATTATCTTTTCATGGAACAACACTGAAGATATGACACGTTGATACAATGTAAAGTAGTCAGTGTACAGCTTGTGTAACAGTGTAAATTTGCTGTGCCCTCAAAATAACTCAACACAGCCATCAATGTCTAATCCACTGGCAACAAAAGTGAGTACACCCCTAAGTGAAAGTAGACAAATTGTGACTAAAGTGTCACTATTTTGTGTGCCCACCATTATTTTCCAGCACTGCTTTAACTCTCTTGGGCATGGAGGTCACTAGTTTGCAGCCACTGGAATCCTCTTCCACTCCTCCATGATGACATCACTGACCTGGTGGATGTTGGAGACTTTGCACCAAGTGATTGGTGTACTCACTTTTGGGAGATACTGTATGTTATCTTTATTCTATAGGTCAGTACAACTCCAGTGAGATATTTTTAAGGCTTTAAAGGGGTTTTCTCGCTACAAAGATCATATCTCTAATGATGGGGACAGTAAAAATAAGCACTTTTGCAATAGGTTTGCATTACATAAATCACTTAGTATAGCAGATAAGCTAAACTGTGTGTTCTACACCTAAAACTGCAGCCCAGGGTTGGGCCACGCTCCCTTTTCTGTGATTGGCTGACATTTCATTCAGCCTGTTGGGACACGTCCCCTGTGCTGTGATTGGCTGCCTGCACTCTGTGCTTACTCCCCTCTGGGCTGTGGAAAATAAAAGTGAAACGTAATGGCTGTGTCTGTACAATAAAGGCTGTCTCAGCTCCTCTCTTTGCTCATCTCCTAGTGATAGCTCTATGTGAAGGATCTGGGCAATTACTGAGTCTCTAACTACTAGATTCGCTCTCCCCTAACATAACACAGCCTTATACAGTCTGCTCTACCTCCCACCTAATAACAGAGGGCGCGAGGGGGGGAGGGCAGCATGCATTTCTCACATTAGTTTCATCACTTCAGGCTCTATGTATAACTGCTTACACCAATGTAGGTGTTCTAGGTACAAGAAGCATGTGGAGGGAGGTGACAGCGCTGTAGACATGAGAACCATTGCAGGAGGTCTGCAGAGCTATGACATCCTCTCCCTTCCACTGCTCACACAAAATGATGTCACAGCTTTTCATGTGCGGGGAAACACACCCTTGGATTTGAAGCTGTAACAGACAGAAACGGCTCAAGTCTGTGAAAGCGTGTGATGATGAAACCTTTTTTAAAAGTTTTCTGTGTGTATTCTGAGACCAGGGCCGGGATGATGATGGGTGGGCAAAGTTAGGTAACCGCCTATGGCTCCACTTCATCCCAGGCAGGAAGAGGCGCAAGGAGGTATGGAGTGGGCTGAATTTTACGTTGGGAGGGGTGGGGGCACTACATGCCTTATTTGCCTAGGGCACCAGAACACCTTGTCCCAGCACTGTCTGAGACCAGGGCTTTTTTTTTGTCTGAGACACCTGTACAAGGGCTGTTTTTTTGCAGAGTGAAGTGTTTTTTTCATTAGTAACAATTTGGCATGCATGTGACTTTTGATCACTTTTTATTCCACTTTATTGGGTAGGTTAAACGACCCAAAAAAAAAAACACGATTTTGGCATTGGGCTTTTTTTTTCTACAGCATTCACCATGCAGGATAAATAATGTTATATTTTAATAGATTGGACTTACACGTATGTGATGATGCCAATTATCTTACCTCCGAATTGTTTTTCACGTTTTGGTAAAATGGCAAATGGGATTTTTTTTTATCTTTAAAATGTTTTATTTAAATTATCATAACTTTCACTATCTTTAGTCCCAGTAGGGTATGTGGGGGAGCATTTGCTTCTACAGTATTCTGCAATGCTAATACATTGCACCAGAGCTAGTTATGGCTCTCCTATTACACCTTGCTTAAGAGGGTGTAATAGGAGAAGTAAGATGGCCCCCGGCTGACATGGAAGCGCTCGGCACCCAGCCTTGGCATTGCAGGCGGGCTGATCAGGTGGCGTAACAAAGAGCTGCATTATTTTCTTATGCCTTAGATGCTGTGGTTGTGATGACTGCAGCTTCTGAGTAGTTCAATGGCCAAGATGGGAATTCTCTTCAATCCCAGCGGCTTGTGCAGGGCGCTGGCTGTTATCACCACCCCGCACCTGCCAGGAATGGAGCGGATTCGGCAAGTACACGAACGTGTCAGTAACAGGTTAAATTGCACTTCAGTGTTCAGAAGTTCAGTGCTGAAGTGCATGATGGTTTTCTGTTTTCCTGTGGATAGATATAGACACAGTGAAGCAGAAGGTTTCATAATAAACACTGGACCTCATTTATCAAAACTGTCTCCCAATAAGGGCTCGTTCACACGGCTTATTTGGGCACTGATTGGAGCCGTACTGCGTGCCATATTTGCGCTCCAGTGCGGCTGAAATCCGTCCCAGCCATTACGGTAATCCACAGTTCTCATAGAGAACTATGGATTCCGTCCCTTCCCCCCACTCGGCGAATCCGCCGGGCGGGGAGAAAGTGACGTGTCAATTACTTATGGCGTGTACGCGCAGTGAATAATGACTGTCTGTGGGGCCAGCGAGCTGCCGGCCCCCCGACCCCGCTGCACGGCAGCCGGCGTAATTGTGGGGCGAAATCCGTCCCCGCAATTACGTCGGAAATAAGCCGTGTGAACCGGCCCCAAGACTGTCTGTGTTGCCCATAGCAACCAATCAGAGCTCAGCTTTCATTTCTGATACGACTCTGGAGACATGAATGCTGAGCCCTGATTGGTCATTATGGGCAACACATTATTGGTAGACCGTTTTGATAAATGAGGCCCATTGCTCGCTGCTGTATTCCAGGAGAGTAACGGCACATTCACAGTGATAGAAGTGCTGCAGCTTTTACAGGTAAAATCTGCAGTGGATTACAGTAGCAGGCAAGTAGAAGATATTTCACAAATCTCATCCTGCAAACATTTTGTGCGTGGATATTCACCAGCGGTGTACATTTTGGAAACCCCAGCTTGTCATTATGCTGTAGATTTGTATTGTAAATTTCACCGTTTTTATGTATTGGGATGAAATCCAATGTGAATTTGCAGCAGAATTGCATGTAAAAGATTTGCCACAGATTTGCAGTGGAAAAATCCACAGCTTGTAAACTGACCCTTAGGGTATGCTCACACGCTAGAAAACAATATTTGGCTTTGCACATTCAAAAACTTTTTTGAAAAAAATGAGCACAGGTGCACACTGGTGTGGCAGCAACATACATACACATTCCAATATCAGCAGCACACTATTAACTAAAAAAAAAAAACTATCAGAAGGCACATGGAAATTTCTGAAAAAGCATTTCTGCTACTTAGGAGACATGAACATTTATTTTTTTTGAGTTTCTTAGTTCACATTTTTGAACAAAACTGCTTAATACCACCTCCCAATCTTCAAGGTGACCTCAAATGCAGGTGTAGTAAAATGGTAACATCAGGCTGTTTATCACCTTATGATCCAATAATCGAGCTATTTAGGTAGAACAGACACTGAGAAGCAAAAGGGTAACAATGTTTTGATATTTTGAACACTTGTGGGTAGAGTTGAAGAAAAAGCTGTATTTGTATCCAAGTCCAGTCTGCACCAACATTGGGAATGTGTAGAAGAGACCTGGGATTAGATTTTGGTCAAGACATGCTTGATTCTGATTCAGGCTGTATTGGAAACCAAAGGTGGAATTACGAAATACTAACCAAATAATAAAAATTAACATTTTGATTTTTAGGAGCAAAGCAGTAACAATGCAGTTACAGGAAAGAATCTGCAGAACTAAGCAGATGATAAATACTTGCAAGGGCAAATTTTTTGTATAAGATAGGTTTAAAATGACTGTATATAAAATTACAGTAGCCTCATGTACAAAGCTGTAGTGGATGGAGAGATATGGAGCCTAAAAGTCACAAGTTCAAAACATTGTTACCATTTTGCTTGTCAGTGTAAAATATATTTATTGAATATGACTTTAGAACACAAAAAAAATGTAAATATATAAAACACTGCAGGAACATTTGTGGAGTCTCTGAATTTGTTTTGAGAAATAGTATTGCCTCCATCAGATCCTGCATACATGACATCACATCTGATCTCATGATTTCTAGGCTAGAGAACGGCCTCTCTACACTAACTTGGATTGGAGGCAATGCGGTGACCACAGGGGCAACATCTCTAACAATGTCAGGGTATAAAGGAATTGCCTCAGCCACCGTCACGTCTTATGAATGGTTGAGCTCTTCTACTTCTTTGAAAGCAGGTGAAACATTTTGCTGAAATCTGTTTGCCCTGGGAACAGAATCTTTTCCCCTGGGGCAGCACTTTGTCTGCTCCATGTCATCAATTACACTCCTCATGTGATAAGGCTGAAGATATGGGAGCAGTAGCACTGGCCGGACCCAATTCCTCTTGCTCTTTGCATCGAACTAACTGGACCAACTAATTATATATTTTGGGAGTCGGAGTCGGTCCATTTTATTCCGACTCCTGCAAAATAGGCTCCGACTCCACAGCCCTTGTGCAATGAATGACATTTATCACCTATCCACAGCATAGGTGATAAATGTCTGATGGTTGGGGGTCCTGTTGCTGGGACTTCCACCAAACCCGTTCTTCATCGCATTGATCACACAGGAAGGGTTTGAAAGGAGCAGCGGTTGACACACGCACTGTTGTTCCATTTATAGATGATGGAAGCAAAGGTGACAACCAAATACATTGCTTAGCTATCTCTGTTGCTCCCATAGACTTTGAAAGGAGCAGCAGTGAGCATGCTTGACTGCTGTCCCATTCATACCCTTCTGCACTGTGCAAGCACAGCAAGGAAGGTCAGGGTATTGGGGACCCTGTTTTAGTGATCCATGGGGGTCCCAGCAGCCCCCAGCAATCAGATGTGTCTTTTGTTGTACAACCCCTTTATAAGGGATTGTCTAAAGTGGAGAACCTCTATTTGTTAGAAGGGCCCTTCAAAAATTAGCTCATCATAAAGTGTCCCCTCACAGGGTTCCTCAGCAATATGCTGTAATTTGCACTTAAAACTGGCAAGTGTACATTTTCCCTGCAGCACCACCACCAGGGTAAATGAAGCATTACACAGAGCCAGTTACTTTAATGCTCTGAGTAATGCAGGGCAGGACCTCCAGAGCGAGAGCTACTCTTTGTAATACCTCAAAAGATGAGGATCCTGAATAAAGTTTCCCTCTCTATGACATTCAAATTTTATAATGGTTTATTTGAAGGTGGGTTTTCTAATCTGAAGAGCCCCTGTACGAGAAGTTTTGTTGTATAAGATCTGGTTTGCTAGGTTATACGTGTACATGCGGCAGGTGATGGTCCCAGGAGAAGTGACGCTTGAGAAGGAGGCAGCAGATGATGCTGAACAAGCACAGACAGAAGCCAGAGGTATCA
This sequence comes from Phyllomedusa bahiana, assembly GCA_025379985.1. Classification (NCBI taxonomy): domain Eukaryota; kingdom Metazoa; phylum Chordata; class Amphibia; order Anura; family Hylidae; genus Phyllomedusa; species Phyllomedusa bahiana. Next base: position 125,063 of record JAODAL010005737.1, on the reverse strand, counting down.
CCTGAAGCTTTTGCTGCTCTCATAGGAGACGGACATCCCCATGAGCCGGTAGCTCCTCGTCTTGAATGGTTACAGAGCGATTGAGGCTGAAGCTGGGGTTTGCATTTGCTGTAGCATGAAAGCCAAGCTGTGGGGAAAGCTTTTGTGATCCATCGGGATCTGATCCAGCAGCTGGCATTTAGTCTACGGCTCTTACACTGAGCCATAGCTTTCACACGGCGTACTGTTCAGGATTTGGCGGCAGTATTTGTAAGCCAGGAACAGGGGTGGAATAGAAATTAAGAAGTATAATGAAAACATTTCCAACACTTAATGTTTTGGAGCTACTTCTGACTTACAAAAACTAATGAAAAAATACTGACCTTAAAGGGGTTTTCCCATCTCATAGATTTATGGCATTTTGATATAATTTGCCATAAATGTGCGATAGGTGCGGAGCTACACTCAGAACTCCCATTGAAAAGAACAGGGAGTTCCAACCTTCTCTCGGTTCTGGGGGCCCATTTTTTAGAAAACAAATTGTAGGCCCTGCCTCTGGGACCTGCACCTATCACACACATGTTTATGGCATATGCTGTCAATATTATATAACTACCAGTATAATAATAGTAATACCTCAATTTATTTGGGAGCTCTTCTTAGCTGTCAATTTCACAAGTCCATCAAATAGATTAACAACTGAACTAATGCACTACTTTTTTTTTTAAATCTGTGTATATTGCAACACTTCTATAAATATTATATTAAAAATTTGTGGTATACTTAAAGGGGTTTTCTCAGCACGCTGTTCCACTGACTCACAGGCAATTATGCACTCTGTCTCCTCAGGCTGTGGGTGGTTCTACAGCAGTGATTAGCATATATTAACTTCAAGCCCTTAATCTGAAAGTGCAGGAGATCATTATCTCGAACACAATAACAGACACAGCCCTGCATTTCAGACCTCACAGCACTTGTACCTTTTGTTTACTGCAGCTAATCTTGATAAATCTAATTAGTTCACTCACAGCTCAGTCCTGTCACTCCATCCATGGGGGTGGCCTTACTCCCTGCTCTCAGCTAATCAGATAACAGAAGTCTTTTTTGTATGCAGTTAACCATAGAAACCTGTTTGCAGTCCGGGAGCTGCTAAAATGTTTCTATCTCATGACTAAAGTAAAATCTACCAACCAATGTATTTAGAAAATGTCTTCATTTAACAGTCCCCTTATGTTAAAGGGGTTGTCTCACTACATTGATTCATATCACCTCAGTCCTGTTTTCTTGGTTTCACTTTGAATTCAGGGGCGTGTTTACCTGGCTTCTACTAGACTGCAGTAGAAGCCAGGTTTGTAGCTATAGCAACCAGTGCTGGCAGTCTTATCAGGAGAGATCAAACATGTCTGTAGCTATAGCGACCTGAGGAGCTGATGCAGCCCATGCAAGAGGGGATATCTCGGAATAGCAAGGACACGGTTAATGGACATATATTGCAAAGTGACTTGTTTTTGCAAGATCTTTAACATAAAAAGCAATCCTTGTAGTGAGACAACCCCTTTAACCCCTTAATGACCTTGGACGTATGCATACGTCCAGGTCGTTTGGGGGTTAACGCACCTGGACGTATGCATACGTCCTGAGGATCGCGCGAACTCTAAAGCAGAGTTCGCGCGATCGGCGCGGGGTGTCAGCTGTATATTACAGCTGACATCCCGCAGTGTCGGCCCCGACAGACAGCACGGAGGGCATTGAATGCCTTCCGGGTTGTCTGTGACATCACGATGCCCGGCCGTGCCCTGTGGGCAGGGCCCGGCATCGTGACTGACAGTTGTCATAGGAACCAGTGCACAGCAACAAGCTATGTACTGATTCCTATTGAATGAGAGATCTAAAGATCTCTCATTCAAATCCCCTATGGTGAAAAGTAAAATAAAAATGTGAAAAAGTAAGAAAAAAAAAAAAGTTAAAGTAAAACACAAACACGAAAAATAAAATAAAAACACGTACACTGCCCTTTTCCCCTTTACAAACGCCAATCGCCCCAAGAAAGATCAAAAATAAATAAAGTACCCGTATTTGGTATCGCCGCGTGCGTAACGACCTGCCCTATAAATCTGTCTTGTTAATTTACCCGTACGGTGAACGCCGTAAAAAAAAAACTATCACAGAATTAAGATTTTTGTTCATCCCGCAACACATAAAATGGAATAAAAGTGATCAAAAACGCCTATAAACACCAACGTTGTACCAATTAAAACGTCCATTCATCCCGCAAAAAAAAAGTCCTAACAAAGCTCTGTATACGGAAAAATAAAAGTTATGGCTCTCAGAAGATAGTGATGCATAAATATTCTTTTACACACTAAAAAAACTTTTTTTTTTTTTTTTAAAGTGCTTCAACATAAAAAAAACTATATAAATTGGATATCGCCATAATCGTATCGACCCACAGAGTAAAGCTAACTTATTACGGATACTGTACAGTGAGCGCTGTTAAAAATAAAAATAAAAAACACTACTAGGATTGCAGTATTTTCTTCACTCAGCCTTCCAAAAAACGGATTTAAAACTGATCAAAAAGTCTTGTCCCCCCTAAAATGATACCAAAAAAAACGTCAACTCACCCTGCAAAAAACAAGCCTGTATACAGCTCAATACACAGAAAAATAACAGTTATGGCTCTGCAAAAATGTGCTTTCCTGTTTGAATAAGTGTTTTTATTGTATAAAAGCAGTAAAAAATAAAAACAATATACAAATTGGGTATTGCTGTAATCCTATCGACCTGCTGAGTAAAGCTAGCATGTCATATCTAACGCATAGTGACCGCTATAAAAAATAAAAATAAAAAACACTACCAGGATTGCTGTATTTTGTTCAAAACGCCTCACAAAAACCTTATTAAAAAGTGCACCCCATAATGGTACCAATAAAAGCATCAATTCACCCCGCAAAAAACAAGGCCCTACACAGCTCTGCACACAGCAAAATAAAAAAGTTATGACTGTCAGAATAGCATAACATAAAAACGCAATTTTTTATAGACCTATTTCTATTGTGTAAAAGTAATAAACATAAAAAACTATATAAAATCTATATCATTGCAATTGTACCAACCCCCATAGTAAAGTTATCACATCATTTACACTGCACGGCGAACGCTGTAAAATTGAAGCCCAAATAACAATGGTGGAACTGCGTCCCCCCCCCCCCCCATTTTCATTGCCCAATGCTAAAAAAAAACGATGGAACACCTGTGCACCCAAAATGCCCAGTACACCCCTAGATGAGATCCCTGAGGAGTGTTGAATCTAAACTGGGGCGACTTCTGGGAGGTTTCACCTGGTCTGGTACTTTAGAGGCTTTGCAAATGCGACATGGCCCCACCAAAATCTGCGTTCCAAATAGCGCTCCCTCCCTTGTACCCCCCTGCCATGTGCCCAAACAGCAGTTTACACCCACATGTAAGGTATTGCCGATCTTGGAAGAAATTGCTTAACAAAGTTTTGGGGTTCTTTTTTCCAGGATTCCTTGTAAATATGAAACCTTTTAAGCTAAAAGTGCAGATTATTGGAAAAAAAAAATGTTTAAATTTTCATAGCCTAATGCTAAAAAAAAAAAATTTGTGAATCACCTGTGGGGTCGATATACTCACTACACACCTGTATATATACCTTTAAGAGGTTTTATCGTTACAAAGATCATGTCTCAGATTATGGGGACAGTAAAAATAAACACTTTTGTAATTGGGTTGGATTACCTCTGTCACTTAGTTTAGCAGATATGAGCATCTCTGTAAATCTGTCTTCTATTTCTGCTGTTGCTGGTCAGAATGCCCCCTGGTCGATTCCTGCACCCTAGACACGCCCCCAGCACTGTGATTGGCAGGCTGACATTTAATTCAGCCTGTTAGGATACGCCCCTAGACAGGAAACGCCCCGACCACGCCCCCTGTGCTGTGATTTGCTGCCTGCACACTGTGTTTTCTCCCCTCTGAGCTGTTAAAATCGATAGTGAAACCAAAGTCTGCTGGCTCTATACTCATCTCCCAGCTTTAGGGTCAATGTTCTGGGTAATTACTGGCTGTTTAAGGGGCTTTTGCCAAGAGGTTGATTCACTTCCTCACAGGTCCAGTCCTTAAGCTGCTACTTGGAAAAGGAGTTCTGTTCCTCAGATCGAATGCAAGCCCCGCCTCCTTATGACGTCATCACCTGTAGTGTATAACATAAGGATTCAACACTGTGTCTGTATAAGCTGCTTGTATAGTGCAGTGCTTAGGTGATCAACTCTGCAAGAGAGAGGTTGGGAGTTCAAGCCCCATCAGTAGTTTTTTGGGGGTTTTTTTTCTTTAAAATTTGTACACACATGTAAAGATATGAAAATATATGTGTAGACCTCTATAATTTTATTTATATACACACACAAAGCTCCCCTATATAGTGTCCCATCCTTGCAGTCACACCAAGCACTTCCAACATACGTGATATAATGCATACATTCTGGGGGATGAGACATGATATAGGGGAGCCCTGTATGTGTATATATATCATTATAGAGATTAACATATATATTTTAGGTCTCTCTACATATGTGTAGAATTTAGGGGGAAAAAAAAAATATACCCTGTGAGGGACTAGAACGCCAAACCCCTTCGTTGTAAAAGCAATAGTCTACTGCTCTACCTCTGCACCACCAGCCCAAGTTAGTTACAAGCTGAGCAGCTGATTTGCTTCTCCCCCCACTGTTTTCACTCACATGTCATTGACAGCAAGCAGAGGTCTTTACTTGAAGCTGACATTTGTAGTAGAGTAAAGATCTCTGCCTGTTGTCAGTACAATTTGGATGAACACCACTAGAAGTAACAGCTGCAGGCTTTCAGTGTCATTTGTTGTAAACTAAGACATATGACAGGTGCTTGCTGGAGTTTGGAGCCTCAAGGCTGCAGACATAAACAGGCAGGAGGCTACAGAGCTGTTATATCCAGACAACCTTCTGCATCCCCTGCTTCAAACAAAATGATGATGTCACAGTTCTTCAGTGAGGACAGACACGCCTCCTGGGAGGAGAGACACGCCCCTGGATTTCAAACTCAATCTGAGAAAATTAGGGGTGTAGTTTCCAATATGGGGTCTTTTTAGCATTGTTTATTAAGTTTTAGCACCTTAGGGCCTCTTCAAACCTGAAATGGCGCCTAAATAAAATTGCATTGAAAATGAGACCCCAGAGTCCAGTAGGTGCTCCTCCTATTCTGGGGCTTATGGTTGAGTCAAATACTGCACTAGGGCCACACATGGGATATTTCTAAAAACGGCAGACCTGGGTGAATTGATATTAAGTTGCATTTACCTAGTCACATTTACCGTATTCCAGTGAATAATGGATAAATATTAAAAATCTGCAAAAAATAGTGAAATTTTGAAATTTCACCTCCACTTTGCTTTAATTTCTGTGAAATACCTAAAGGGTTAACAAACTTCCTAAACACTGTTGTAAATACTTTAAGGGGTCTAGTTTCTTAGAAGGCGTCATTTATGGGGGTATCTAACATGCAGGCCCCTCAAAGCCACGTCAGAACTGGACTGGTCCCTAAAAAAATGTATATTGCAAATTTTCTTGAAAATGTGAGAAATTACTACTAAATTTCTAAGCCCTCTAATGATATATATACAAAAAGGACATTAAAATAATGATGCCAACCTATAGTGGACATATGGTAGATGCTAGTTATAAACTTTGTGGTGAATAATTATCTGTCTTGCACGCAGAAATTTTTGAACTTTCAAAATCAGATTTTTCAAATTTTTCATGAAATTTTGATATTTTTCACAAAAAAACAAGGCTTGTATGGATAAAATTTTCTTACTAACTTAAAGCACAATGTGTCACGAGAAAACAATCTCAGAATCACATGGATAGGTAAAAGTGTCAAAAAGTTATTCTCACATAAAGTGACACATGCCAGATTTCAAAAATAGGGCTGTGTCTGGAAGGTCAAAACAGGCTGGGTCCTTAAGGGGTAACATCTTTAAGTTTCACAGAATCAATATCCATTAGTTCTGTTATTGTCCATATCGGAATAGCTGGATACCGGCTGATCCACACACCTGTGCAACAGTTCGAAAACTGACACCTTCTTTATCAAGCATATCCCATCAATATACCATAAATATGTGAGATAGGAAAACCCCTTCAGTATATAGGTGTATTCCATGTATCAAGCCGAAGTATCCAGCTGGTAGCTTGCAGGTTAGGTTTGGTCAAAGTTTTATCTTACTTGCCTTTTTAAGACTGCAGCATTGTAACAAAAAAAAAAAACAGAAGCAGACTACAAAATATACGAGTAAATATTGAATATTTGAATTATTTTTAATTAAGTTACTGTTATATCTATTATATATGTAAATCTGATGTAGATGTAGATATGTAGATCTAATTCTGTGCACATTTTGATCAAACTATGTGAGCCCATCTGCCTATGGCAAGCTGATCTTATTTCAGATGGGAACGTACGCTAAACGCTCTTGCCTCTCTTGGGGATCAGGGATCCAAACTTATTTCTTTTATACCTGCCAGCTGAGGTTAGAGCTCCATGGTGATAAGGAGTGATCTATGATACAAGATAAAATTGCTGCTTTACTAGAATGTGAGGGTAACTTTAATGTTTCTAGGAACTATGAAACTGCAAATATTCCAGCAGTGTCAGATTTCTAGCAATGGCTATACGGTTACATGCAAGATTTATATAGGAAGACATTAAAGGGGTTTTCTCACTTTAAAGATTAGCTGTCCACATGAAGATACAGTTAAATTACTTTTTCTTTATACATTGGTCAATAAACTACACTTTAGTCATGAGGCAAGAGAGATTTTATGTGCTCTGAGTGCACGTTTCTATGGTTACCTGGTTCCCTGACTATAACTCGGTTATCTGATTAGAGCAGGGAGTGATGTCACCCAATGGACTGACTGAGCTCCTGAGCAAACTAATTATCTCTAACAAGATTATAGGTAAACCATTGTTTTCAGTCTTCACAGCCCAGTACCTTGTGTTTACTGAAGAGAGAAAATCTCCTGCACTTGTCAGTAACAGCTCAGCTTCTTAGAGACGCTAAATATGCTAATCATTGCTATAGAACCACCCACAGCATGCGGAGACAGAGTGAGTGTAAGACTCCTTTATACATTTAGTGACACAGCGTGGTGAAAAAAAACCTTTAAGCATATGTAAATTCGAGCCGGTTCACAGTATAAAACCAGCATGCAAAAATCCACCCCAATTGGTTCAGATTTTGTGGTGGGTTCATTGAGCAGCGACAAACTCTGCACCAGTTGGTGCGGATTTTTACATGTGGGTTTTAAGCTACGGGTCTATTGTGGGTAACTCAATTGGAACACAACTTGTATCACTGTATCCTAAGGCCTCCCTCCAGTCACAGAATTGCTAAGCTTTTACCCAAAAACAAAGGAAAATTACTAATTTTATATTGGCAAATGATTGCAGTTGATAATCTTCACAATCTACTTTGATAAGAGCTCGGCCATTTTGGTTTGCATATCCTGTCCATGCATTCAGGGATACAGGTATACTTTTCTTTGGTAGTGATTGTAGCTGATCTCTATAGCAGTTCTATAGCTTTATGTCCGAAAACATCTATAGCGTCCCCAGGATTTGAGTATGGTCAGTTCTGCAGCATCGAGAAGAGAGTTGTTTGTCACTGGAGAGGAAGGTGACGGAGCGGCTCAGGGTCCCGTCATCCAGCTCACAATGGAATTTTCCACAGCTTTGTGTGTTGGATATAAGCCACGCAGCATCGACTGGCCGCTCCTTGTATGTTACACTGACATAAAAAAATAAACTGGATCACAGAGCGCAGTACTGTGTGCGTGCATGTGACATGTCCTGTAAAACTAGCACCATACAATCCAATCTATCTTCCGGAGACCGTGACGAGCAGCTCTGAGGAATTTCCTTCTAGCTCGATAATTCCCGGAGCTTCCTAAAATTTTACTTATTTATTCGAAGGCAAAACCACCGAATAGCATGTATTTTTTAAAAATTTTGTCCGACAGAGAGCCATCAGTTGGAAGCCGCAGCTCATGAATCTCACAGACTGGACTGTACTAGTGATTTTGGATAGAAGTACTCCGCAAAAAATGGACAGAACCTGTCAGGGTCTTCTCCTGCCTTGTCCAACACTTGTAATAGTCTACAAGGCATCTGCAAGAACCAACATAGAAAACCAGAGCATGCTGGGAGTGGTAGTTTTGCAAAGGCTGGGGAGTCACCGGTCGGGTTAGGGTATGTTCACATGGCTGTTTTTCAGCGCTGAAACCGCACAGCTAGAAGAGCACTGATTTGCAGTTTCAAATGTGGTTTTGAAGCTGTTTTTCAGCCTTGATTTGATAAGGTTTTTGGAAGCTGGTTGCAAGCTTTTTTGATGAGGATTGGATGTGAATAAGGACTTGAAGCCGTGTCTAATACATGTCAAAATTCTATTGATGTGGATTGGATGCTGTTTTTCTGCTCTCAATTTCTGTGGAAAGTTTTAATGGTGAAAAAAGACTGAAAAAGTGAGACGCAGTTTTTCCATTGAAAGGAACGAGAGGCATATTGTAGTCTGTTTTGACATTATTTCTAATAGTGATTGTGTGGAAACCGCTTCAGAAACCGCATCTGAAACAGCTGTGTGAACATAGCCTTAGCACCTAGTCTACACCATGCCCGTGTTAAGCGTGGATTGGCACCATGTCAGAACCATGTGGTGTAAGTATGCGCTTCACTATGGACACCAATCATCTAATGCCCTGTTGAAAAAATGACACTACAAGAATCAGACTAACAGACTGCAGAGAATCCAGCTTCTTCGGGTATGTTAACATGAGTGCACTCACTATACACTACACTTTTCAGTGGTTGTGGTAAATTACCTCTCACTTCTGAACATATTGATTTTTTCCCCTAGTAGAGTGATCGTGGGAATAAGAGGTGTAGAATATTGACTTTGGAATAATGCAAGACCCTGGTTTACTGTGCACACAACAAATTACTTCCAGGCCTCATAATTCATACAGGACCTTGGTTTCCCTGTTATCCGCATCAAGGCCGTACATACTGTAATGTATACAAAGTACAGAGCCAAAACAAGATGCAATACTGTTTTATCTGAGAATCACGTTAGAAATGGAGCATTGAAATGTAGTGCAGAGTCAGGTGTTCTCACCCCGTGTGTATTTTTGTCTCCTAAATCTAGATGGTAGAAGCAACATACAGCCCCCATACTACATTCTCTGGTGCTGAACAGCACAGTGCAAATACCGGTGAGAAATCCCAACCGGTACTCTCACTGTTTGGCGGCCGTGCACATGGCCACTGGGAGACAGCTTTTCTCCGCGGTTTGGGGAGAAAAGCCCTCCCCCTTCACATTAACATGTTCATATTCCACCCAAAAACCAGGCGGAAGAATGATCATGTTGAATGTTCTTCGGACCGCCGGCGGATTTTCCATTAAGGTCCATTTTAAAAGTTGACACCCGGTTTACAGATGGGTTTTCAAAACTGAAAACCGTCTGTATAACAGTGTGACAACCCGTGCAGTGGGGACAAGGCCTTAAAGGGAATGTGTCATCAAAAATGACTTATTGTTTAACTCATGTTTTTATGTTAAACACATTTTTTAAGAATTTTTGGTTATATTTATTTTTAATTTTCAACATCACTTTAAATATTTTTTAATAATTCTTAAGTCCTGCAGTTTTCACTTTGGCCACTAAGCCTAATAACAGTCTGACACTTCCTGCCCTATAGATAAAGATTTTCAGCAGTTGCCTTAATAACAAGCAGGTCAAACTGAAAGGATGCTCAGTTGCTGTAACTAATGACAGCCAATCCACCAAGTCACAAGAGAAAATACACACAGCTTCACCCCCTCCTCCTGCAGAGTGAATCTTCCGGTAACACGCATGACTAGAAAATGTCCATTGAGTCACGGACATACAACAGTGTTGTAAAGTTACTCTCACTCTAACAATGATTGGGTTTTTTAATAGAGAGTTTTAAAAGAAAAAGCACTTTGAATATAAAAGGGGTTCTTCAACAAAATTCCTAACTGATTTAGAGCCTAGTTCCCTGTTTCACATAAGGGTGCATAGTATTCTCAAATTACAGACAAGCAGATCGATACTGTTGATCCTTAACTAACTGGGCAGGTTGAAATGACTCAAGTCACTTTACACCGTGTGTATTTTGTCCAATCGAGAAAAGCACATCAGCCCCATACTACATCTTCTGAGTGTGGAGGAGTGCAAGGTGAGAGACTCTGGCACCCTATCCATGCTGCCTGGATTACCTGGTGGTGCCTGCCACTCGGCTTTCTACGCGATTGGGCGAGAAAGGCCCTCCCCTCACTTTAAAAGATTTCACCCAAAGTACCCTGTGAAATGATCATGTGAATGTCTTGGAGCTTTAACATTTAAAATACAACCAGTTGTGACAGGGTTTTCATGCCGTCTGTACTAGTGGACACACCCGTGAGTAAACTTTGGCATTCCAAATGCCTCTGTTTCTGAAGTTTGTTTGTATTGTTGCTTAAGAATTTGGATAATTATGTAAGTATAGCATAGGGTTTTTTAGAAATTGCAGCCCCTCATTTCTGCCTATAACCCAATCATAGACCTCTCCTATAGAGCACATCACAGGGTTAACTCTAGCAGCAGATCACTGATAGCTCCGTGTGCTAGATGAAAGAGGTGAAGTGAGCAGAGAGGGGGAAGATGAAACGAAGCTAGCACGCCCCTCAAGTGCAATTCTCCATTAACAAGCATGCTGAAAGACTATTAAATCTATGACAACTTTAAGTCTCCTATGTGCATGAAGCTGCTGTAAAGTATCTCTCTGACTGCTGTTAAAGCAGTGCAAACAAGGCCTAGTGGCCAAAGTGAAAACTGCAGGACTTAAGAATTATTACAAAATATTGAAAGTGATATGGAAAATTAAAAAGAAATATAACCAAAAATTCTTAAAAATGTGTTTAACATAAAAACGTGAGTTAAACAATTAATTTTTGATGACACATTCCCTTTAAGGCGAAGTCGCACCTTTGGACTTTTTTAGATCTGTAGAATATTTTTTCATAAATGATTAGGTAAGTATCCTTCTTACGCTGTACTGATCTTCGTTGGAAAACAGTATGTGAAACTGTACAAATGACAGTCATCAATTTTCAAATATAGTAGATTAGGAAAACCACCAAAAAATTACCCCAATGAGACTCGCTGTTGTATCACTAAATCACAGCAGGCGTGTGCACCCTAGGAAAGATATTAGTAAAACATAACCTTTAATAATATATCCTTGAAGGCCAACAAACGATGATATACCTTAACCCCAGTACTCAGCAGGGTGACCGCCCTAAATAGGGCGACCCCATACCTCACTCTCTGAACCCTATCAAGGCCCTGTGAAATAAATACAGAAACAGAGAGGCCTAAACCTGAGTAATGAACAAAGATATAAAGAAAAAAAAAATGGCAACAGGCAAAGAAGTGCTCTAGATCTATAAATAAGAAAAACTAGCAGCAGGCAAAAAAACTGCTGTAACTCCCCATGCGTTTCCCTGCAAAAATCTACCGGTTCATCAGGGATTATGAGCAGATATATACAATTCTAGGAGCAGTGTGGTACAGAACAATTCTGACCCCAATAAAGTGTATAATGATGATACACTAAAATAATCGGATCACAAAACTATATTTGGATTTGCCTCTACGTGTGATTTTTTTTTGTTTTTTGTGTCCTGAAAATATCACTATCTATCTACTATCTATCTATCTTATCTATCTATATTTATATATATATTTTTTTTTTTTATATATATATATTTTCATATTATTATATAATACTATTATACTATATATATATAATTCATATCATACATACTAATGCCCTGTTTCCCCAAAAAAGATCTATTGCCATTTTTTTCAAGCTTAGAAATTTAAGGCCTCCCCTGAAAATAAGACCTAGCGGCAATCATCGCTCCCCCCACACCATACATTAGTGTGAGCAGATCATTTAGATTTTTTTTTACATGGGCAAAAGGTGCTTATTTAAGGAAAGTGCTATTGCTACACATGAGAGATTGGGGGCAATGATTCTAAAATAAATGGAGTCACAAGAAATTCAGGGTTTGGGGAGTTCTGATGATGATCCAGAAGATGATGACATGACTGTATTTGTTTAAATGTTGATTTTTGTTCATATTTAACGTGGTCGTTAAATTCAGCATTGATTGATGTACATGGAAAGAAATTATTGATGGAAGTCAGAGTTTGGCTGGTTATACTGATGTTTGTGATGACCACACTATATTAATAAATGTTGATTTGTTAATGGAAAAATAAAATATCCCCTGAAAATAAAACCTGACGCGTCTTTAGGAGCAAAAAGTAATATAAGGCACTGTCTTATTTTCGGGGAAACAGGGTATAATGTGTGTGTGTGTACACACGTGTATATATTTATTTTATGTGTGTGATTGTTATTAATTCTCCAGATATTTGTCTCTATATTGCGGGCGTATAATGGCGCGTACTGTTATACGCCCGCAGCTCAGTCAGCGCGTACCTCCGAAGTCTCTCACTGACTCTCATTGTTCCTGGTGTGTAATTGCCAGGAAGAATTGACATGTCGGCTCTTTCCCTGGGCGCGTATTGTGCACTGGGGGAAAGAACAGGTAATCATAGCTGTCAGTGAGAGCTATGAATTACCGTAATGTCAGCCCGTACTTCGGACGTATTGAAGCGCAATTAAGCGCCAAAGTGCAGACCGACATTACGCCGTCTGAACATACCCTAAATTCCAAAGGAAAACACAGCTTTGGTATCATGTTAGCACGTTTGGTACAGTATTCTTGCTTTCAATAGGAAGATAAAATAATTCTTGCAGTTATGAGTGATGCTAACTGAAATAAGTGTTAAAAGCTTTCGAAGCTCCTTCGCTCTTGGTTGTACCGTGACTTATTTTGATTCCCTTATTAAGAGTAATAAGACTCTGTTCATGAAACCACAGCATCAGCACTTGGGGAGGAAGCAATCCCCATCAATCTTGTTCTGTCTGCCTAGGAATGGGATCCAGGGCTTCATAGCTAGGAGCGGATGTGGTGTTACTGTATCTTGGAGTCTGCGTTTTTCACGCCTGTGAATACACTGACCTCTGACTCTGCTGCTCAGTCCCATCAGTCTAACACTCAACTGAATTGCTTTTCCGAAAACTGAAATAGAAGACGAAAAACCAGCTGTTGGGCCATGAGAAGAACTCATGTCCTACACGCTTCTGGGAGGTCTTGTGAATATTGTGTTGTAGATGTAATGGATGGACTGGGCATAATGAGCAGGGATTGTCTTTGCAGAAGCAGGTTTAAGAGAAAATCGCCCAAGCTTTGGGGCCATTTGGCCCTAGGGGATGTTTCACAGGGAACTTGGGGAGCCATAATGGCCATTATTTTGGTTTTCACCATGGGGTTAAAGGCCACCCAAGGTTGCTATTGATTCTGTTTTTATTGTAACAGACAAACTCCTTGATCATCACATTTAAAGGGGTTTTGCCACGATCTCTCTTCATACCTCCTGCATCCAGCTCTTCCGCTCTGTGTGCTCAGAAGGGGGCATGTGTGATTTCTTTTAATTGCATATCATGTGACCCAGCAGGATGACATCACCATGCCCTTCCTCTCTCTAGTCAAAGAAAGGTCTGTTTATGTATAGAATTGTAAGTAGCTACACTGTAGCTCAGAGGTAACATTTTTGCTTTACAGCACAAGGGTCCTTGGTTCAAATCCCTGCAGGAACATAACCTGTGTTGTTTTTTTTTTTCTCGTTATCAATGCACAGACCTCATTGACGTTTCTTTTTTTATTTGCACTGTTTGACTTATTAATTACTAGTCCAAAGGACAGGAGTAGAGTGACAGCACCGGGGGTTTAACACTCAGTAGCTGCCTGAGAGGAGAGGTGATTTCTGAGCATTTGCGGCCAGGACTGAGGAGCTCACAGCCCTGGTCGTATCCCCTGGAAATGAGCTGTAAACAATGGGTCACTAAAGGAGCAGCTAAAACAAAAAACGGTGCAGAATTTTTAATAATGATGAATGGTGAAAATGTTTATTTAATTTACAAACGTCCCACGTCAGTTTTACTTCGTGGCAAAACCCCTTTAAGGTTTGCTAGGATCATGGTTATCGTAGATCCAGGTTGTAGCAACAGAGTTCTCACCTCTGCAGCTGGTGTGATCACAACTCCTGTGCCATCCACTGAACATAACTTCATCCATTTTCTGGAACGCACTATCAAAGGAAAAAAATAGCCCTACAGGGAGGTCCATTTGCAGGAAGGCATTAAATAACAGGTTTTAGTATTACCACCATTCACTTTAAGGGATGAAGTATAGATAAGGTAAGCTAAAGGATGTAAGGTTCATCCCTTTGAATGAAACAATGCTTGGCACCTATAAACTGCATTATGTTACTGAGGTAGGCTCCTGATACTATGGTTAGAAAAGTGATAGAGAAGGACACAAAATGGCTGCCATGAACATGCACTGATCTCACTATGAATGCCTGTTGAATCTAACATAGCTTGACCCAAGAATTATGAAGCCATCATTTATGAGACTAATCTGGATGCATACTTAATTTATTATGTTATAACCTCAGCATGACCACATTTTGTTGAACCCTCGTACACATCTGCACCATTATTAATTTTTTTTCTTTTAATTTAAACAGAATTTTCTATCTATCGAACCAAAGGCTGAAGACCAGAACTACTCCACCGAACCTCAGCCATGTCTATAATGGACCATAACCCCACTACTGGCGTGGTTACTGTCATCGTTATCCTTATCGCCATAGCAGCCCTCGGTGCCTTAATTCTGGGTTGCTGGTGTTACCTTCGTTTGCAAAAGCTCAGCCAGTCGGAGGATGAGGAGAGCATTGTTGGGGAAGGAGAGACCAAAGAGCCTTTTCTCTTGGTTCAGTATTCTGCCAAAGGACCTCGGGTGGAGAAGAAAACCAAGTTGACACCGAATGGCACGGAGACGCATAGCTAAGTCAACACTTTCCTCCAGCCAACATGTGTGAAGAAAGCAGAACTAATACTGTGAAAATGATAGAGCCGTGTCTTGTTGGGAAGGTGTATTTCCGTCTCTAGTTGATGACGCTGCATGTGTGCAGGACGCTTTCCTACAATCCTCGATTTTCATACCATGTGTTACTTGAATGCGATTCATCCTGCTTCAGTGGACATCTCCCCTAGAATGTGAATGTTCCTGCCCCGCACTCATTGTACATACACTGCTTTTTTTAGGCGTACCTCTGATTTTACATATTCATTTGCCGATGACCCGATTTGAAGGGAGATTTTTATTTCATTAATCATGTCTAACCCACTGATGGATTCTTACATAGTGAGCCTGGTCTTTTTTTCATGGTTCTATACAATAAAGACCCGTATCCTTTAGGAAAGGGGTATACCATGGTGTGTTGTATTTGTTGAATTAGCTTTAAGCTTTATAACTGCAGTGACCCTGCCCATTCCTGTAGATCTCTAGATGGAGCCTGTGATCAGGAAAATGCCTTATGAAAAGTGTTCCAGGAGGCTCCTGGAGAGGATGGGGAAGGCGAGCGGTTAGAGATTTTATTTTTTATAAGGATGAAATGAGCAATTGAGATTTTCATGGTCGGTTCTTACATTTGTATGTTTGTCTTCATTGTCATAAATTATTGTACTGATGAATAATACACAGTGTTTTTACCCATATCCGTGTCCTCTCTCAGTATGTATCGTGGTGGTGAATGTGGCCGAATGTTCTGCATTTAATCACTTTCAATTGGAAACAGGAGTCTAAAGTTGGAGTGAATTTGGTTCTTTTGGTACCAGATGACCTACTTGATAGGCTACATTTATGTATATTGCTAGTGAGGTGCAAATCCATCCACTAAAGACAGTCCACGCACTCGGCCAATATCACAACGCTTGATGTTTTCATCCCATTAAAGGAGTGGTGACTGAGAAGAAATGGCTGATGCACTTCTTCTTATTTCTGAATCATGGTTGGAGAACTAGAAGCAAGGTGGTTGGAATACCACAGTTTTTAATGTGGCCTCCTATAGAGCTTTGTAAGGTTCGTATACAAGTCACCATTTTCATTTCATTATAGTTTCCTATGAAGAGTTCTAGAGGTTTAATTGTTAGTCATTCCTGGAAATGGTTTAATGTAATGAGAAGCCTTTTTCCTTTTTTTTTTTTTTTAATAAAGTGATTGACCAAATCCGCAAGGTCAGGACCTTTACAGCATATTGTGGTTTATTAATACAAATAACTAGGGTTTGGCTGTAATAACCTCCCAATTATGTGACAGTTTTTCTAAATACCTAATTGGTCTCATCAGAGACTATCCCCATTCAGAGTCCAGCCAACATGCTAATCAACTGATTTCCCAAGTTTTTGCTACGGTCACTCTGCTGATTGTCAGGGAAAGCAATGGTCGACCAGGCCGTTTCCCCATCGGGGAATATCTTACACTAAATTCTGCAAAAGCCCTACAATGGCCACTAATACAGGGACAGCTCAAGTCTGCCGTTAAGAAAACCACTTTTACAGAGCAGGTCTTTATTCTGACTCTTAGGCTATGTTCACACGGCGTAATTGCGGCGTGTACAGTACGGCCGCAATTACGCTGGGTGCTTTGGTAGTTGCGCTAACAAGCGTAATCGTATTGTACGAGTGGGAAGAGGAGGTGTAATCCATAGTTCTCTATGAAAACTATAGATTACTGTAATTTCGGGGCGCATCTCGCCTGTATTACAGCGCAAATACGCGGCGAGATGCGTGCCAAAATTAGCCCGTGTGAACATAGCCTTCGAAGGGAGTTCAGAACGGGGGCCCACCCTTCAATATTCCTTCACCCTATTAGGCGTATAAATGGGTTGACTTCATGAGATAACCCTGAAAGATGACCATCCAGGTCTTATCGCTTACCAAATACTTTGTCTCCAGTAGAGGCTCAGTGCCATTTGTAGAAATGTGACAAATGTGACAGATTTTTAGCAGCACCCCAGGAGCAAGTTAATCGGATAACATGGATACGCATCATGCAATCTGTTTTACTATGTAATATAAGAAACAGGAAGATTCCTAAATTTTATGTGTCGACATCCACCTACTGTTAGTGGATGTATATTCACACCCAGCAGCCATCTTTAGTGCAGGATAATCAATGCAGTACCTGCAATGTTTACATGCTCACAATATGTATAAAGGAAACACATTTGGAAATGTCAACACATTTTTAGAAATTGTTCATTTACAATGTACAAAACTGTTTTCTAGTTACCAAAATGAAATTGCTTTTTTACCTATCATTTGCTCCCACTTACCTTTCCCTATGGCTGAAATAACACTGTAAAGTTAAACTTTGGAAGCATTTCCACAGGGGTGAGTTGACAAGTTATTTCCTATATTGTGTTAAGAATCCAGTATGTGGTAATGGGACAGATTCATCAAAAAAGGGTGTGTTTTCTTTAAACCAATATTCCTGGAAAACTATTTTTTGTAGAATTTTTGGCTGTATTTTTTACTTTATTTCGGCAGCCATATGCAATTACAAGTAAACTCTGGTCTAGCTGTGGTAATATAGATAAGCAGCAGCTGTAGGAAAGTGCCAATCATAAGTTTTTTTCTTAGTAGACTCATTACAAATAGGTAATGACATGATTGCTCAAGAGTCCTCACTGCTATGCTATCAAACATCACAGTGGGGAAATCGGCAAGTCGAAAAGTTGACGTCCTTTGACTACGTCACACACAGTGATGACTGCATAATTTAAAAAAAAAAATTCCCTTGGCATAGGCAAAGGAGCATCTACGCTGGATGAGGGACCGGTGGTCCTCAGTGCTGTTTAGTGATGTAAGTTGATTCACTCTGAGCAGAAATGATGGCCGGCAACAATGCTGGAGACGTCAGGGAGAGCGCTATGCATCAGCCAGGTCAGGTTCCCTTGCCATTTGTCTAGCACACAGATCACACTCATATAAACTGTTACGAATAGTCTGGCGTGACACTTGGTTGCCTCTCTTCTCCCATAAATGTGTCTGGAGTTGTGTAGGATTCATCATCCGGTTCCACGGGCCATTTGTTACAATTAAGCGGTCATCAGCGTGTGATGGACCCAAAGGGCATCCACTTTTTTGCCTTTCTGGGACTCTCCCAGTCTCCCTGTATCTCTGTTGAAACCTGCTGCTGACATTCTGTGACATTCTAAGCTCAGTGGCCACTTCCGTCTTGAAGCCTCGCAAGGGAGAGATACTGTTGATTAAGGCCGTGTTCACACGGCTTATTCCCGACGGATTTGTGAGCCGTATTGAGCTCACAAATCCGCCGTGAATAAGGGACGGGGGCGGGGCCGGAGCGCGGTGGGGGTGCCGCTCCCGGCCCCATAGACAATGCATTGTTTATGGTGCGTCCGCGCCGTAAATAATGTGCATGTCACTTTCTCCCCCCGCGGCGGATTTGCCGAGCGGGGAGGAGCGACGGATTCCACTGTTCTCTATGAGAGCAGTGGATTACCGTAATGACAGGGACGGATTGGCGCCGTACTGAAGCGCAAATCCGGCGCGGAGTACGGCGCCAATCTGTGCCCAAATAAGGCGTGTGAACGAGGCCTAAGTGGTGGTATGATGTCAAAATGTAAACAGCAGGATGAGGAGGACTGTTCAAACCCCAATTCAGATTGATCCCCTTAGTTTATCAGGCGATTCAGGGATTAAACACCTGTTGGGAATTTTGCCGTTTAAACCCATTGTGAGAGATCAGAAAGTTGTGCACAAAGTACGAAAAGACGAGATGTGCATCTAAAGTTAAGATCTGGTCTCATTTAGTGCATTTCAAAAATAAATTTAGAAATGTTATGTTCATCATGAAATTTCAAACAAAAGCCAAATATCCTTAACTCTTTGTGAGTAGTGTATTTGCGTGGATACATTGCTCTGCCTCCCAAACACACACAAAAACAGTTCCAATTCTTAAGGTACCAAAATGAGTGTTCCCCAATGTTCTACAGAATCTATAGTTCAGCTTTTGTGGGAAATGTAGTTATCAAATAGCGCTTCCAGCAATTGTAGCACTGCCAACTAGCCCAATGAGGAGAAAGATCCAGCATGGCAATATTATGCAATATGTGTTTGTAAGACCTTCACACACTGGATTGTGACAGATAGTTACTGCTTATATGCTTTTTTTGGGGGGGGTGGAGGGTTCTCACACAACCTCTCTAAGGATGTCCAAGAAAGTCCTTGCAGAGTCCGTAGCTGAATGAAGTAGTCAGTGACAGCCTGGCTCTCGCAAGAGAAAACAAGTCCCTGCCTTCCTCATCACTGTATGCATGGTGCTCCTTGGGTACTGTTTATGCAGCTGAGCAGGAAGCCTTCAGGCTTTTCGCTTCCATATCTACTGGGTAACTACGGGAGCTGACCCATATCAATATTGCAGTCAGTGGTGGGGGCTGTACACCTCATGTAACTGGAGCTAATAGATCAGCCACAGCTACAGGCATAAGCTGCAATACAAAAAAAGGCAACAATGTCCCAAAGAAATCTTTCTGGTGTTCTGAGAGGCACGATGTATAAAATGAAGACCAAAACAACCCCTAACAGCCCAACTTTTAGGCCTTGTTCACACGGCTTATTTGGGCGCTAATTTCAGCCGTACTGCGCGCCATATTTGCGCTCCAATACGGCTGAAATCAGTCCCAGTCATTACAGTAATCCACAGTTCTCATAAAGAACTGTGGATTCAGTGTCTTCTCCCCGCTCAACGTAAGTGACATGCACATTATTTACGGTGTGTACGCTCCGTGAATGAGTGTCTATGGGGCCAGCGAGCTGCCGCCCCGCCCCCGCTGCCGGCGTAATTGCGGGGCGAAATCCGTCCCCGCAATTACGTCAGCAATAAGCCGCGTGAACGAGGCCTTAGTCTTGCCCCGACAACCCTATATATCACCTATATAAAAACATCTGTTCTAGAAAGGTGACATGATTGCAAAACTTATTTTCCTGGCACCTTATCCTATTCAAAATTAAACTGAAAAAAATGTTGAAAATTTAGACACTTTATAAATTACTGTTCCTGATATTTAAAAAAAAAAAAAAAAAGAAAATCTAAATGTTACATAAAAATAAAGATTTGTATCATTTAACACTGAAAAGTGCAACCACCCCCAAGAAGAACAGAATAACTTAATGCAAAAAATTTCTAGCTTCCAAACCCACATGTACTTACAAAAAAAATAAATAAAAAATACTCTAAGAATGTGCCTGGTCAGGAAAGGGGGTTAACAGCCCAGGCAGGAAGTATCTGAAGCTCCATTACATTTTCGGCCAGCACAGTTCTAGGCTATATCCACAGCGATGTGTGATTGGAGTCTCGTGACTGGTGTAGCATGTGAATCTTCTCACATCTGAATGTGACTAGGGTCTGCAGCTGACCTGTAACCACTACTACATACATGGAGACCGGGCAGCTTTATCTCAAATCCATTTGAATTCCAGACATTACTGAAATCAGTCATTAAAGGGGTTGTCTCACTACCAGGATTGCGTTTTCTTTTAAAGATCTTGCAAAAACAAGTCACTTTGCAATATATGTCCATTGACAGTGTCCTACCTATTCCAAGATATCCCCTCTTGTATGGGCTGCATCAGCTCCTCAGGTCACTATAGCTACAGACCTGTTCAATCTCTCATGATAGGCTGCCAGCATTGGTTACTATAGCTACAGACCTGGCTTCTACTGCAGCCTAGTGGAAGCCAGTAAACACGCCCCTGAATTCAAAATGAAACTAAGAAAACAGGATTGAGGTAAGATGAATCAATGTAGTGAGACAACCCCTTTAAAGTGTCATTAAAAGTTTGATTACATTTTTTTGTTCCAATGATGGTTAATTTTACTTACCCTTTTTTTTCAAAAGAAAATCATAAGTCCAGGGGAAAAAACATGGGGCGACATGTATGAATTCGAACTTTTTTTTACTTGCCGCTAACACTCCAGTTCTAAATAGATATAGAAGAGTGTAGAATATGACAGTATAAAGATTTTTGGCGCATTACATAGAGCTTAATGTGCCAAACTTTGTATGGGCATAGAGTGTAATGCGCCAAACTTGGCGCACTAAGCTATATGTAATGCGCCAAAAATCTGTCGTATTCTACACTCTCAGAATCTCATAATCCGAGCATTGAAACATTAAGAGGGCGACATGTATGAATTCAAATGCATACTTTTTTTTTTTACTTGGCGCAGACACCACAGTTCTAAATAGATATAGAAGAGTGTAGAATACGACAGATTTTTGGCGCATTGTATAGAGCTTAGTGCGCCAAGTTTGGCGCATTACACTCTATGCCCATACAAAGTTTGGCGCATTAAGCTCTATGTAATGCGCCAAAAAATCTGTGTGTCTGCGCCAAGTAAAAAAAAGTACGCATTCGAATTCATACATGTCACCCCTGGTGTGGAGCACAATGCTATAGGGCTGGGAAGCAAAAGCATCTACCATAGACATTGCTCAAGAGTGAAATCTATACAAAGTACCAGGAAATCCAACCCCGGGGAAGATGGATTTACTTTGAGTTAATAGTTTTTGGCTGCAAAAAAAATTGCAAGTTTTTGCACTTTAGCACCACTTACCCTTGCTTCTGTTTCAAGCAGGCATGACTTCAGAACAGAGGGCAGGGCCTCCAGCTTTACTAGTATTTGGCAGACATTTTAGTGGAAATCTATTCCAGCCAGCACAGCTTAAGTATGTCAAATGCACAGACAGTTAAAGATGCTATAAGTTAAAGGGGTTGTCTCACTACAAGGATTGCTTTTATGTTAAAGATCTTGCAAAAACAAGTCACTTTGCAATATGTGTCCATTAGCAGTGTCCTACCTATTCCTAGATATGCCCTCTTGCATAAGCTACTCAGGTCGCTATAGCTACAGACCTGTTTGATCTCTCTGGATAGGCTTCCAGTGCTGGTTGCTATAGCTACAGACCTGTCTTCCACAGCAGGCCAGTAGAAGCAGTAAACACGCCCCTGAATTCAAAAATGAAACCGAGAAAACAGGACTGAGCTAAGCTGAATCGATGTAGTGAGACAACTCCTTTAAGAGGCCTCTGCTGATCAATATTTTGATGCATATTATTGTAGTGCACTTTGTGTTAAATGGGTTATATCACCATATACATTGATGGTAGATTGATAGGATATGCCATCACTGTCTGATAGGTTTGGGTCCCACCTTTGGGACCTGTGCCTATGTCTCTATTTTCAATGGCGAGTTGGTTAGGACAAGCCCTTTAAGACCAGTGTCTGAAACACAATCCTAATCCAGAACAAGCAGCTGAAAGTGGTACAACGTTACTCTACGATAAACACCCCTAATGCAAATCGGTTTCTTCTTTTTTTCTTTATTATTTGCCCAGTATATTTTTGCAGGAGTTGTCATATTAGTTTTGTGATCTTGTACAAAATGACACTACTCACTAGTGTAAAATCAATTTTATTTCCAGGAGAATTCCAGTGCACTTGTTACAGACCTGGCAACAGTATGGCTATGAGAGCATATTCTGCTATACTATGTGTGAATTATTTTTGATGTGACCTGTTGAGAGTACATTACAAACTTGAATAGTGTAAAATTGTGCAAAAAAGCCATAACAATAAACTTTACATGAAAACAATGAAAGGCTGGTCTATTTCTTAAGAAATGGAAGAATGTGCGGTACTTGCTGTAAAGGGGCTTTTCTTGTTCATTCCAGTTCCCAAGCTAGTGCACAAGCCGACCTCTGAGAATGTGGAGGTGGCCGCACACGTGCACTTCTCCATAGTCATTCCTATTGGAGTTCCGCATTATAGCCAGGCGACAGTACTTGACTGTATTCAGAACTCCCATAGAAAAAAATGAAAGAAACTGCACAAGTGCAGCCATCCTCCCATTCTGAGGCCGGCGCGTAGCAAGCTGGCTCGAAACTGGAATTAACGAGATGGAAAACCTCTTGCAGGACTTGCTTACACAACTAATGCAATCGTACCCTGCATGTACAGTGTTTGTGTTGAGGAGCTTGGTTAGACCGTATCGCTGCCTTTTACTGTATCACAGGAAATGATCTGCAGTTGTTACTGTGTGAACCAGACAAAATCTACTTGTGAAAGTTCTGATGTGAAGATACTGTCACAATGCTCAGCGTTCATGTAAACCATCATCGAGGCGAAGAGGAAGCAATACCTCTATAACACTGTCTGCAAGAGCCTAGGACTCTACATAGAAAATAGATTATTCTATAGAATTAGATAGCTTGATCGTGTCTTTCCAGTTTATGATTTCCACTAAATGTAAAAAGGTTCCGATGGAGAAACTCCCAACTTTATAATCTTACCATTGCTACGGTGTTTCCCCAAAAGACACCCCCGAAAGTAAGACATAGCAGAGATTTTTGTTGAATTCCCTAATATAAGGCACCCCCACCTCCGAAAATGAGACATAGTGGAAATCATTAGAGGGTTGAAGGAGCTGTGAAGGGAGGTCATGTGACTGATGTCACCACAGGTCCCGAACATCCAAAGGACAGTAGACAAAGTACATGTAAGTAACAGAGGGAAGAGGGGGGAGAACAGAGCAATGACACTGACACACACATCTCACAGGATGGCTGATGGGGCATGCTGGGGCTTCTAGTTCCACAGGTCCCAGCATATCACATTTGCCATCCTTGAGATAAGTCACTGCAGCTGCAACAAAATGTCCTTTACATACATATATCCTATGGTTTGTGAGGCTAAACTTTAAGATTCATATATACCCACACACTAGTATAGCATGCTAGCATTTATTCATGGAAAAATAAGACACCCCCTGAATATAAGACGCAGTGCATCTTTAGGAGCAAAAATTAATATAAGACACTGTCTTATTTTCAGGGAAACAGGATATCAAGCTCTAACCCCCACCAGCATGAGATGTTGTGTGCGCCTTGCCCCTTACTTTAGGAACAGGTTCCATAAATAGGTTCTTTCATTAGTTTTTAACGCTCCCCTACTGACATACCTCACTGGACCCACATATTCCATTGCTGGTACCCCCCCACTGTTGATGTCACGTACACCTCACAAGTGGTGTTGCAGTCAATCACTGACCCAAGAGGTCACATGAGCAGTGGGAAACTGGTGGACAACACTGGGGGCAGAGTGATTTTCTTTTTAATTTCAGGACCATAGGGTAGTTTTCAAAACCTTTAACAAATCTATTGAAGGGAAGGAAAAATACAGCACAAGTGTTTTACTTTCCTAAAAGATACATTGTGTGCTGAACACACTTTCAGCTGCATGATTCCAACACAGGTATGGATCTTTCAAGATGTCAATAAAATACCACTTCCCAAATATTCATTCAAAAGTTGAAATACACGTTGGGTTTGGGTGGTGGAAAATGTTCTGTTTTGAGGGTCCAAAGCTGGAGGCTTCATTCATTTCTGGCTGTCACAAACGTAAAGGAGTTGTCTCACTACAGGCTTTCAGCTTACCTCAGTGTCTGGCAGCATAGGATTTTTGAATTCAGGGGCGTGCTTCTTGTCTGCCTCTTCTCCCCCCCTCTCCTCAGCACACAGACAGCTCTCCTCCTTCAACTGCAGTAACTTCTATACAGCAGGGGGAAGGCGAGGGGGTTTGCTGCCAGAGTTAACCCTGTGTGTGCCTGCCTAGGTCTGCTGCAGGCTGCTCACTGCTGGATCAGCTGCACTGTGCTGCTGCTGTGGCTGAGCTCTTGCTGCTCCTCTCCACCGAGTCAGGCTGATCTATGAGTGTGGAGAGGTCTGTGAAGCTGTGTATGCTAATAGCAGAGCAGGGGGGATGTAAGTGTTCCTATACCCCCTGCTTAGCATACAAATCTCCACGGACATCTCAAGCAACAACAAACAAACCCTGTTCTGTGCTGTCCTCCCATAAGAACAGACACAGGGCAGCTGTGAAGTGAGTTACTATAATCACAATGTGTCACTTATACAGCAGAGCAGGGAGGGATATGAACCGTTCACATGCCCCCCTGATCTGTTCTATTAGTATAGTCAAAGCTCCACAGACACATCATGATAATAGTAACACACTTCACTGCTGTCACATCGTACTGACCACAGATCAGCCTCACCTCTGCACTCCTCAATCTGTGGAGGGGGCAGGTACACACAGGGTTAATCCAGGCAGCACAGCTACAGACACAGAAGCCAGAGCCCTCCCCTACAGAAGCATCACAAGTGCCCTCATACTGTGCGGGAGGGGCTCTGTGCGCCGACCTGCATTGAGAAGCTGCTGATGTCACCAGCACTGACAGCCAGTGAGAGAAAAATCAACAGGTCGGTGGCTATAGTGATTTGAGGAGCTGATGCACTCCTACTACCAGGGATAACTCAAAATCAGTAGGACATTTGTAATGAACATATATTGCAAAGCTGCTTGTTTTTTAAAGATCTTTTAATTAAAACCCAATCATTGTAGCGAGACAACCCCTTTAAAGAATCCTTATACTATAATGTGTTGACCTTTTTTCAGTGGATTTGTTTGCTGTAGGTGAATTGAAGCAGCCCTATACATCACCTTGCTGTGGTTTCAATAGCAATCTTCCCTATAATGAATTAAAACCAATCCCCAGCTGCCAGCAAAATGGCATTTGCATTGCTGCACCTATACGTTTTTAATATGCAGTGGAACAGGAGATCACCAGCCTAGGGCCCATTTAATATGGCATGAAGACCCAGACCCTGACCAAATCTGCTGAACTAAAACTGGATCCCTATGGGTATGTAGGCTCAATTCAATACAATTGCGTAGGGGCAATTTTTTTCACATCTTTCCAGGACAGAGAAAGAATGGATTGTGTGAGATACAAAAACATAATCCATTTTGTCCAGAAACCATGACCCACTTGTACATGAGCTGTGCCTGCTTTTACAACGTTGGTACCAAAGTTTGATCCCATTCATTTGAGCAGGGCACACAATGTACAACTATGATGAGAGAAGCAACATATCTTAATAGGCAAGTACTAATGGTACATATCATGGAGTAAACCATGTAGCTGTAAAGTTTCATTTAAGCAGCAAATCAGGCACGTAAACCATTTTCACCCAATTTTTGTTTCCACATCTGAGCCATTAAAGTTGATGTTCACTTAAAGAAAAAATTCGGCCGGATTGAGCAAAAAAAAAAAATCCCCATCAATATACATATATTTACCTACTTGTGCCCTACGGAGGCGGAGCTTCCTGCTAATACACTCTTCTTCAGTTATGGGTTCCTGTTCCAAGAGGGAGGAGAGGCCCTTGTTCCATTCTAAGTAAATGGAGTGCGAGCTTCTCCTACATGTTGGGATGAGAACCCAGAAGTGAAGAGGAGCATAGCTAATTTTTTTCCCCCCACCTTAGGTCCATTTAAATAGACAACTGCTTTAAAGAGAACCTGTCACATAATTTTTACCCCCTGGCTGAGGTCAGACCTGCAGTTCCCAGCGCTGTGTCCCTTATTCTGTAAGATGCAGAAGTTTGAGTATTCAGTGCTCAAATCTGCAGTTTTTCATGCCCCGCCCACCTCAACTGATAAACCTATTACTTTGAATAGGTAGAAACATGTGAATAACTGTCAGTGGGGGGCTAGCATTTGGTGGGTGGGGCTAACACCTGCTCATGAATAAGATTTGAGGGGTAAATGCTCTAAAACTACAGCATCTTACAGAATAAGGGACACGGCGCTGGAAACAGCTGTCCTCAGCAAGGGGGGCATAAACTAGGTGACAGGTTCCCTTTAATGGTATATTCACGCGCTCTAATGTTTCATACTGAGGAGATGAGATGGATGATATCCCAGAACTGTCTCAAACAGGAATACTCAAGTTTTATTGCAGCCTTTGGGAGAGGTACAAGATGGCCACATGGTCCTCATATCAGAAGAAAAAACAGTTTCCCTGTTCAGGAATGTGCCCTTTAAACCTAGAGGGAGTCAAAAATAAAGTTTTATTCTTTCCCCACCTGAAAAAGATTTTATTTACAGTAAGAAAATCTGTATAAATTATTTTTCAAATCTTTCTAATAAAAAGGTTTAGTCTGTTTTATTTTCTTTACTGTAGTCTAACGTCACTGAGCCTTCGCTGGTGGTGAGATCAGATGATCCCTCAAAATCCTCTGGCCCCTCATCGGCCGGCCTGGTTCCATCATCAAGGTTATCGTGCTTCTCAGTCTCCAACTTGACTTTGTTTTTGGCTTCTAATGATACCACGAGAAACTTGAGCAGTGCATTCTCTGCCAGAAGACTTTCAGAAGCTGCTACCAGCTCTTTGATCTTGTCTGCCATTGTTCCTGCCTCTTGTGCTTTCTGCTCATACAGTACTTGCAGCTGGTCCTTGTGGCCCTCAAGGGCTTTGTTGTGTTGTTCTAATTTCTGTTTCTGCACTTTAAGGTCTTGTGCATCTCTTCTAGCTGCTGCAATGTGTTCTGCCAGCTGCTCCTGAGCCTCATGTAAAACCTCGATTTCAGCCCGGAGTCTCTGAATCTCTCGTTCCAAGTAAGAAACGTGATCCTCTTTGTATTGTAGGTAGTGCATTGGGCAAGAGGCTGGTGGATCCGCACTGGTGGAAGGCAGGGTGGCGTGTTTTAGAATGAATCTCAGAAGGTTTGGAACCGTGATCTGCTCATTTTCAGGATACTTTACACTGTTTTCTTTGCTGTCAACATAAAAGGATAAGATAATGTAAGTAATGGTGTCCAGGAACATCATTTATATATACAAGAAACTGACTGCTCAAATACAAAGCCGCAGTGCTAACCGGGAATCAAGTCCAACCACAAATGGTCACTAGTTGAAGGAAGTGTCAGCATTCACCAGAGGCAAGTCCAGATAAAGCTAGGTCTGCAAGCAATTTAGATATGTGGTAAAGCATCTTACACGTTTATTTTCAGATGAACAAGTTTGTTTAAAGAAGAATGACATATTTTAGAATATTAAAGCATAGTCCTGCTGTCCAATCTTCCCAAATGAGTAAAGCTCAAGGGTGTCATGGATAAAGCTCCTCCTTAGGCCCTGTTCACACAACTGCATGTCAGGTAGTAAACAAAAGACCTGGACGGTAGACAGGATGCAGATTAGCCCCAGTCCAAAACTAAGGCGAAATTCACCTCATACAGGCCATCGTCACAGATTTCTGCTGCTGATCGACAAGAGAAAATGCAACAGATCTGTTGTGTGAAGGCGGCCTTCTGGACATATACATGAATAAAGCGGGGAACACACAGGTGCTGATCAGTCAACGCCACCAGGTCAACTTCTAAGGTTGGTATTTTGACAACATTTACCAAAATTTTAGAACAGTACAAATGCTCAGTCCATTGTGTTCAGTGAGGGGAAATGCTCCCTTAAAGCTGTGCAGTGGTTTATGCTGCCATATCTGAGAGCAGCATGTGATAGAAGGTGAGAAGCTATTCTCTGTGGTACATAGGGTTATATAACTTGGAGCAGGATTTCTGAGTTAAAAGCAGAGAAAATATTGACTGGACTCTTCAGGGAAAAATAGGAGTCCTGCTCACCCCGCCCACATACAGTGATTGACAGGTTTCCCTGTATCAGTGTGTGTAAGGCCCTGTTCACACGACGGCTTTGGCCACGGTTATGGCCATGGGTTTCCGACGCGGTTTCCGCGGCCAAAACCATGTCCAAATCGCGCCCAGTTTATTAACATGGTTTCCTATGGGAAACCGCGTTAATATTCACACGCCGCGGGTTTGGCCGCTGCTTTGCCGCGCGTGTTTGAGAACTTTCCTGTCAATTCTTGACAGGGAGTCCTCAGCGTGGTGGCCGCGCGGTGTTGCCGTGGGTGTCGCCGCGGTTGGAGCGCGGCTGGCGGCGCGTTGTTGCCACGGGTGTCGCCACGGTTGGTGCGCGGCAGGCGGCGCGGTTTTCTCCCTGCCTACTAATTTGCATGGGGGCAAACCCTCGCCGCAAGCCACGCCCCACTTGCGCCGCGACCACGGCCAGCACCCATGCCGCAAACCCGCGTCGGGAGACTCGAGTTTGCGGCGAGGCTACGACAAGGTCTGGCCACGGGGACCACGGCGAAAGCCGTGGCCAAACCCGCCGTGTGAACGGGGCCTAAAGAGCGAAGTGTCACTCATTGTAGGTGGGCAAGATCAGTAGTACTTTTAATTTTTTTCTTACTTTTAACTGCATAAAATCATATAAACCTATGTAATCAGAGAGCTCGGCTTCTCTCCCCTATCATATAACCCTATATATCACAGAGCTCAACTTCTCTCCTCTATTATATAACCCTATATATCACAGAGCTCAGCTTCTCTCCTCTATCATATAACCCTATATATTACAGAGCTCAGCTTCTCTCCTCTATTACATAACCCTATATATCACAGAGCTCAGCTTCTCTCCGCTATCATATAGTCCTATGTATCACAGAGCTCAGCTTCTCTCCTCTATCATATAACCCTATATATCAGAGATCAGCTTCTTTTCTCTATCATATAATCCTATATATCACAGAGCTCAGTTTCTCTTCTCTATCATATAACTCTATATATCACAGAGCTCAGCTTCTATTCTCTATCATATAACCCTATATATCACAGAGCTCAGCTTCTCTCCTCCATCATATAACCCTATATATCACAGAGCTCAGCTTCTCTCCCTCTATCATATAACCTTATATATCACAGAGCACAGCTCCTCTCTTCTATCATATAACCCTATATATCACAGAACTGAGCTTCTCTCCCGCCATCATATAATACTAAACATCACAGAGCTCAGCCTCTATCACATCCTGCTGTCAGATAAAGCAACATAAACCACCTGACAGATTCCCTTTAAATGAAATTATTTAGGTGGCAAAAAAATAAAGTGCATTGTTTTTGGAGACGGCTAGCACCCAATCCTGTGATGAAGTAGACATGATTCACAATGTAGAGGAAATTGGTCTCGGTAAATATGTAACATTCATATGATCAAAATAAGAACACAAACCCCCCAAGCTCCTCATCACTCTTCATATAATCAGCCGCCCTCTTATAAAGTGCTTTGTTGTTGTGACCGGTTTCAGGAATCAACCTTTTCTGTGCACGGGACCTGCTGGGGATCACAGCTAGACATCACTGTGTCCTACTTAGAGAAGCAGTGATAGCAGAGAACATGTCCTGCTCATGTATTTATAGTATAGAGGAAATATTGCAAAGTGTTACAGAGAAGCCGGTACGGTTATGAGCAGAAGTACCCGCTGCCACCCAAGCTTCCTCTTTGAGACGTCACATGGAGAGATCTGTCTGCTATTTACGTTGCTATGAAAAGAAGCCCTGAGTCTCCGAATCCACAGGGATCGCAGCGATACGGATATATCCATGGAAACCTAGTTTGAGCGCTCCACTTATTACTTTTTTTTAATCTGAAGCTGTTCACGGAAAAATCATGTATAGCAGGTGCTGCAGTGCAACATTGTGATGCGTGGATTAGTCTATTTTTATGTCTGGAGCCATCTGCTCACAAAGGTGAGACTATACAGGTGCAGACTATACAGGTGCAAACTATACAGGTGCAAACTATACAGGTGCAAACTATACAGGTGCAAACTATACAGGTGCAAACTATACAGGTGCAGACTATACAGGTGCAGACTATACAGGTGCAGACTATACAGGTGCAAACTATACAGGTGCAAACTATACAGGTGAAAACTATACAGGTGCAGACTATATGTAACAAGGTAAAATGTTTAATCAGTGAACAAATATGTATTAGAAAAAAAAAACCCTGTCCTCCAAGCCGGAGCTGGGGACGGGCAGCAGCAGAGCGGCTGAGACACATGCACTGGTTATATTCACAATTTTGCCATAGGCAAACTTAAACTCTATCAGTTCTCAGTCTATCAAGCTCTAAAACTTAACTTTTATTATGTACAACACTTAACCTCTATAACACACTTTTTAAAAACCTGGTTTCTAACCTCTCAATTTTTCTCATAAATGTATCCCTTTCTAACTGTGAAGGAATAACTTCTTTTCTATTATGAAATCTGGTGGAACCCCACCTATTGTATCAGCAGGAGAACCCTATATATACAGGGATTTGGTAACTGCAAATAGGATCCAAAAACAACGAACTTGGGCAGTCATCCCTCATCTGATGGGCATGAAGCATATAAGTTTTGCTTGTGAGACCCTCTGCAGCAGGTAACACAGTGAAAAAGAGGTAGAAAATCACAAAATTAAAATGTCATGCCTGACCTCCCCAACATGTTTCACCAGCTAACTGGCTTCATCAGGGGATAGAGGTCCGGTCCCATGTGGTCTAGTTCATTTCCTTTTATATGGTCTTAGATGCACACCCTATTCAGGTGTTCACCAATTAGCCACCAGAGATTCAACAATACCCATTCCCCCTTTCAAAACACACCCCGGTCTCGCCCCCATGCATACTAAGGCCCGGTTCACACGGCTTATTGCCGACGTAATTGCTGGACGGATTTCGCCCCGCAATTACACCGGCTGACGTGCAACGGGGGCGGGGGGCCGGCAGCTCGCCAGCCCCATAGACATTCATTATTCACGGCGCGTACACGCCGTAAATAATTCACATGTCTCTTTCTTCCCGCTCGGCGTATTCACCGAGTAGGGAGAGGAGACGGAATCCACAGTTCTCTATTACCGTAATGGCTGGGACGGATTCCAGCCGTATTGCAGCGCCCCCTAATACCATTTACTGCCGCTGCGTTCTTATAACCAACATTCCTCAGGCTTATTCCTTCACAATTAGAAAGGGTAAAATTTATTATACAAATTGAGAGGTTAGAAATCAGGTTTTTAAAAAAAGTGTGTTATAGAGGTTAAGTGTTATATGCATAATAAAAGTTAAGTTTTAGTGCTTTATAGACTGAGAACTGATAGAATTTAAGTTTGCCTATGGCAAAATAGTGAATATAGTTGTTGAAAGTAACTCTTTGTTCTCTTACTAGATTCCCATATTTTTGAGACTACATGCACTGGTTATCACATGTGTAATGAACAGAGACCTATACATTTATGAAAATTTATATGAAGCGTTTTAAAATTGTATTCGACACAGATGAAGTAAATACAAATGTGTTCAAAGGCAATAATGGGTCTATACAACCCAGTATACTGTATACTGAGCACAGACCTACATCTATGGATGAGCGCTTATGTGTATTATGTTAGTGCCAACAATATTCATAAAATCATCACATATGGGTAGCAAAAGGGGGTCAGTTATTGAGGTCAACCATGTAAACCCAACCACAGGGTCAATGGTTATTGACTGGGCGTATAAGGGAGACACCTGACGTCACCTGTGATCGGTTAGCATGGTCATGTGATGGTGGACAACACGTCCAGGTGACCGGAGGCACCGATGCTACACCACATTGGAAAATGAAGTATATAAGAAAATGCAAAGGCCACTTTGAGGTTTCTCAAGAACTTAAAATGACTTCAAACATGAAGCATCTATAGAGCTACTATAAGGTTTACAATACTAGAAAGACCTAGACCGGTGCTGTTTCTGGAAGAAAGCAGCCATGTTTTTCTAATCCTGGACGAGCCATTTAAAGGGGTGTTTCCACCATGCTGATTCACAGAACCTGCTCTTCACAACCGGCTTCAGGCTCATACTGCCTGGTTAGGCTGTGGGTGGATATGCCAAACGGAGCCTGTTAGAGGGATGTTTATGATGGAGGTGTCTAAATAGCAGGGCAGAAGGCTACAGAGCCCTAAAGGGTTAATGTTTTTCAGTAAGAAAGATAACCAAGCTCCTGTGCTTCTGATAAGACACAGCAGGGAGTGAGGTCACTCTCCTGGCCAGGGCTGCTAGAGCAGAGAGAGGGGGCCGATAAACTAGAGAGGCTTGTGTACACAAACATGAGATAAGAACTGCTTAGTTCTGAAAGGAAGCAAAATTAGAACAGCAATGTATTTGGAAACAGAATTTGTATACCAGTTAGTATTTGTATATTAATGCTTTACCATGCATCTTGCACAGTCATACCAACCTATCTCTAACTTCACAACTTTCAAATGTCTTTGTGGTTTTGACTGCTTATGACAAGGAAGAAAACACCTTCCTTCTTGAAATGTAAGAGTGTGATATAATCCGCTGCAAATAGCTCTGAACGACACAAACACTACGAGGACACGAGCTTTGTTCTCAACTTCCTAATCTTTCTTCTCAAGGAAGACAACAAGCGAGTCAGTAAGTGACTTCCATCTGAAGCTACAGGAAAGCTCTCCCCCCAGGTGCCAGATCCTGCACATCCGTATATATAACCGGCATCAGATGTGTAGAGTGATGTACTAAAGCGCCCGAGCTGCAGATCATCAACAGATGGAGGCCAGAAGTTTACATACCCTCAGGCTAAAGATATTCGAGTGTCACATACTTCATGTAACCACGTATCTACTGACAAGTCCATTGATGGCATCTACTTTTTTTCCATATTAAAGGTCATTTTAACTTGTCTTAGTATACAGGCAGTCCCCGACTTACACCGTTCTGACTTACATCTGTCCTCTAGTACAAACGGAGACTTATGGGACAAGCTGGCACTTGTAGTTCCATAGTAGCTGTGGAACTACAAGTTCCAGCATGCCACAGCGGTACATGAGGTGAAAATGAGGCGACAGGGGCACAGACAGCAAAACAAATGTAAAAACCCTTCCCTGCACTCTCCAAAACTAAAAAAAAAAAAAAAAATCTCTCTGTGTTGGAATTACATTTAATAACTAAACCTGTTCGGACTTACATACAAATTCAACTTAAGAACAAACCTACAGTCCTTATCCCGTTCGTAACCCGGGGACTGCCTGTATACAGTAACCAGTTTTACTGCTGGGGTGCTCTTCCAATTTGCTGCACTTTTTGCCCATTCCTCATGACTGAGATGGTACAAGTCAGTCAGATACTAGTGACCAAGCCCAAAAACCTGTTCAAGCCACACATTTTCTGCATCATTGATGCCAAGGTTTCTTGTTGGCCACTCCAACACTTTCAAACAGCACAATGATTGCAAGACCCAGTTATAACCAAGTGTTATCTTGTTGCTGCCTTGATGTGTTACCTCAGTGTTTCTAGGTACTCTTCCTTCCTCAAGACGACATACAAGCTTCACAGCTAGTTAATAGAATCACCTTCACACACAGTCCCAAACAGTACTGTGCCGCCTGCAATGCTCTGTGACAAATCCTATATACATGTACCTATTCTACAAACTAAGCTTGTAGGGCAGAAACGCTTCTTATATATAGCAGCCAATGGTTACATTTATTTATTATGTTGGATTCATACAGAGTCAGCAGAAAAAACTTTCTAGGGGAAAGGCCCAATCTTGCTATAATACAGCTACGTGCATTATAAATACAATCAGAGGTGCAAATTAACTCCCAGTTATCTCAATTGACCAATATGTAACTTCAAAAAGTAAAAAAACATCTTTTAAAACGTGTGACAATTTACTCCAAAGCAGGGTACATTCCCTACACCACATTTAATGTGTGTTCTAGACAGGTTCTAAACACTTTTGGACCTCATGTGACAAAGGGGTGGGTATTTGTAAAAGGGGCGTGGCTTAGCATACATGAAAAATTTGGCGCAATCAGTGGCATAAAGTGAACCAACAAATAGGAGGTGTGAACTCAGACTACACAGTTCTAACATGATTTCACAATACTATGATAAATGTGACACATTAAGAATCTCTAGTCTAACTTTATACTGTCTAAGTATTAAACACTGTTGATAAATCTAGCCCATTATATTTTGATGCAGTAAAAAGAAATGCGATTTAGGTCAAAGTTACCTCTATTTCAACAAGTTAACACTAGAGAAGCATGTAACAAATAATGTCCAAATTAATTGAGGTTTCTTCTTCTGTGGCCACTCCTTATATCTGTGTTAGTGAATCCTTGTGTTCCCTGTGATATCACAATTCCTGAGCATCTTCTCTTATAACTCTGTGTTGTGCTGTTGCTCTGTTATTTCTCCGAGAAATGTATTACTGAATCTGTCAACTGGGTGTTACCAATTGGAAGTGTGTCCACTGCACAGTCTGACATTGTCGAATCAGTGCTGAGTCAGTCGGTGTTGCAATGGGACACCGGCTCCTTCTTTTTTGAAAACTTAATGGTATAACACCACAGATGACAGATTTCAGCTACATCCCCCAAATTTCCTTAGAGGGAGTAACAGGACAACAAAGTTAGGCACCATTCACATCTCGTTTCAGCAGCCCGTTAGTGGTATGTGATGGGATACCATCAAAATTTATCCCAACAGGGTCATAAACTTCTATAGGACAAACGTAGTCCTAATTGGACTGTGCGCGCTCTAAAGAAGACTATGGACCCGTCGGCATACGTTTTTACATTATCCCGACAGATCGCTCTAACAGCCTCCCAAAATGAAATGTGAATGGGGCTTTTTCAGAGATGCCCTAAAATTGTTATATCAAGGAGAACACAATTTATTACCAAGGAGATGTCCAGGTCATCTGTAAGTAGCAAAATCCTACAGTGGATGAAGAATCAAACAAAAGAAACGGGTCGGTTGTCTCAGGGAACACATACACCAAAGCTCATAACTTACCTATTCTGAGGGAAGAACATAATGGTGGGAACACGGTCCACCATAAACTCCCAAGGGAGATCATTCTGTGCAATGTTAATTCTGGAAAAAGTGAAGTAAAAAGATGATTGCGTCATCATTAGAATATAATATATAACTTGTATGATCTTATTAACTATTCCTTCTTCCATAGCAGTTACAGGTACGAGCAACAGGAAATGCAGTAAAACTCTACTTAGAAGGATTTCGCTCATGACATAAAATCTGCTATTCGGTAGATAATTAAAAATTTGGTAAATTGGTTTCTTTTATTTGTGGCGGCCATTTTTACCAAAGGGACCCCCCACAGAGCTGTACTTATTAGTCACTTGCAAAAATGGCCTCTAAAACAAATCAGAAAACGGTCATCTCTGCAAACAGATGACCTAATTACCAAACTTTGATAGTTGCTCTAATCTGCCAGTATATTGGCACTGGGAGGAAATCACATGCTGAATCTTACTGCATTTTCTTAGCCTCCTTCATTCACTGAAATGAGTGACTAAACCAACAGTAGTTTGCATTGCAAACTTCCCGTTTCTATGTGGGTGTCGTGCTATTCCTACTTCACCTGAAGGGTGCCTTTTCCTTGTATACTAGTTTAATGGGGTCGTCTCACCACAAGGATTGCTTTTTATTTGTTTATCTTGGAAAAACAAATCACTTTGCCATTTATGTCCATTAACAGTGTCCTACCTATTCCTAGATATCCACTCTTGTATGGGCTGCATCAGCTCCTCAGGTCGCTGTAGCTACAGACCTGTTCGAGCTCTGCTGATAGGCTGTCAACACTGGTTGCTGAAGCTGCAGACCTGGTGTCCTCAGCAGCTCACCACTGGAGGCCAATAGTAGTCAGCAAAGCCAGTAAGCACTAAATTAAATATGAAACCGAGAAAACAGGACTGAGGTAAAATGAATCGATGTAGTGAGACAACCCCTTTAAGCATGTGTAAAAAGTGAGCGAGTACTTGTGTGCAGATTTGTGACCAAAGATGGAGCTCCACAGCTTTTAAAATGGCTGACTATAGTTTAAACTTCCTTTCCTCTTTTATAGGTAGAAGAGCAGCTCTGGAGCACAAACTGCTGACAATAAAAAGTGCAAAAGATTGCACTTTTTCTCATTCTTAGTCCGCAAGCACCCATATGTTGTGGAAAGACAGTTCTAAGAGTTGTTATAGCAAGACATTCCCCTGGGAGCAGGACACCGTACATCAACTGTGGTCAGAGAGGGATGCCCTGCTGCATGGAACAGTCCTACTGCTCAAAGCAGTAACACTAATTATAGTGTTCCTTGCCCAGTACATAATGTATTGGGTGACTCAAGCCTCCCTAATAATGGCTAGCTGGCACAGCAGCCCACAGGACCCAATCACAATCCAGCTTTCATTTTTTCAAGGCAGTTTAAAAAAAAAAATAAAAGTGGAGCCTTGATTGGCTGCTATGGGTAACCAGGTCCATTTCTTTCTGCCAGATTTGATCAATGAGGCCCAGTCTTCCATATGTATGAAGACCTTTGCATATCCTACAAAGGACCAATGATTTTCTGGCTTTTTTAGCCAATTTACATTTATTAAAGGGCGACTCGCCAGCCCTCCTGTCTCTTTGGGTAAACTCCCGGAAATCAGGACCCAAAAAGGGGCAGGGTTAATGCAAGCCTCATCCCAAAATAAGTACTCAGCAGATTGGGAATTGGGAGAGAAATGGTTGGCAAGTATGATTAAAAGGGTAGTCCCATCTTAAAGGGGTTGCCCCCTTTAGACAATGATTGTATATCGCTATAATACGCCATCAAAGTCTGATAGGTGTGGGTCCCTATCTCCTAAAATGAGCCCCGAAACCTCACCATTCTGAACAGAGAAGTGTTTGGGACACTCCCATAGACAGAGTACCAACCACCTCTCGGTTCAGAACAGAGAAGTTCAGGGCTCGCTTAGGAGACCCAGACCTAACAGACACTGATGGCATATCCTAGTGACATGTCCTCATTTTCTACAGTGGGAGAACCCCTTTAGGAATTTATGGCATATCCACAAGACATACCACAAATGGCAGGCAGAAGGCTGGTTTCATACTGCATTCAGGACCTCCGTTGCATGTATCTATCAGAATATCTGGAAACGATATCCCAACACTCACATAAAGACTAGCGGTGTACACGTACTTGCTCTTGGACTACGTTTACTCTGTTTTCCAAATGTAACAACTTTCTGTGATGGACAAAATGGCGCAGTTGTTCCTTATGGATCTGTCAGGATATCTTTTTAAGATTCCTGACAGACACCCACAACGGAGGTCCTGAATGCAATGTGAACCAAGCCGCACCTCTGGGGCCCTCACCTTTCAGGAAAACATAGGTTCCCCGATTCCTGTTCACCACTTCCTCGGCCACTACACTCTGCATACAGTGCTACAGGGAGATAACAGGCCGTCTAGTGGCCTTTCCAAGCAATTCTGTAGGAATTACACAAGGAGCCAAGTATGCGGCAGAGTGTATGGAGGGTGCATCATCTGGGAATAAGAAAATAGGGGTCCCCACATCTCAAATAGCTGAGGTGCAGAGTGGGTGGCAGCTAATCTACACATATCCTGTGGACAGGTCATAAATACTCAAAGGGGTATTCCTATTTGGAGTTTTCATGGGCCAGTCTACAGCCTGGGCCAGCTGTGTACGCAAGGCTCTCTCCTTTCACCTTTAGGGTATTGTTCACACGGCGTGTCGACCTCGAGTTTACATGTTTATAGATGCCCGTTTAGATCAATTTTTCGGACCCTAAATGGACCCAAACACGCATATAACAATGTGCAGTGTGATTTGAATTGCTTTCAGTGTGAAACATACATTGGCTTTCACACGTCTGGTCACCGATGTGTGTTTTACATGCGTTTTTCTGATGCGTCTTGTGGATCCGTTCAAAGAAGGTCAATTCTTGATCCTTTGACGCAGCAGACGCCCTATTTAAAACTACAGAGTATGTTCCTGCTGCAGCCAAAACAATTCTAAATATGCACCTGCATGTTGGATAAGATTTATGCAATGATTTGTGATTGGTTTTTTCGGCATGGCGTGACACGCCGTGTGCAACAGTAACCCATATGGGTAATCTCTGAGAAGGTGTAAATTGCCATTAGGAATATCCCTTTAACATGGAAGTAATCCTTTCAATCCTGGATTTTACTTAGATTTTTAAAAAGCTATAGAAAGAATAGACGCTGTCAATTTGATGTAAAGTTAGACACTCTGCTCATGGGTATCAGGTACATAAAATGTATTTTCCTGTCAGACATGCTACTAGGTGATCAGTAAATTAGCTGCAACTGGGCCTCATTTATCCAAAGTAACAGAAAAAGTGGCCTTGTTGCCCAAAGCATCCAATCAATGGACAAGCCGATTTGCTGCTATGACCAAAAAGGTCCGTTATTCTGCTTTTGGCAATTTCCCACAATTTCTGTGCATCAGCCAGACTGCAGCACCCAGTTACTCGTCCATCTACCTGCAAATATCCCCGATATCATTGCCGGGCTACGTTTAGGTGATAGTACTATCTTACCTAGCTACAATGAGACTGTCTGTAGCCAATAGCTGCGTGAGTCGGATAAAAATATGATTCAGAGTGGGCACATTAAAAAACCACATAACAGGTTGTCCCCCCCCCCACACCCCCCCACCCCCCCCCCCCCCCCCCCCCCCTTTTATATATACTATAGAACAGCAACAAAACATCCTGTCGAAGAGACAATTGTGGTTATACATGGTGTCATGACTCTAAATGAACAGATACGACCCCGCACAGTCTATAAATCTAGACATTACACTGTGTTCCAAACTTTATTATCGCAAGAAAGTGTCTTGGAGCTGATAAGGTATGAATTTTTTTGTTTGTCAGTTAAACTCATGTTTGGTGATGTGTGTCAAGGGCTAGGCTTATTTCACTGAGAAAGCATTAAGTCAGTACACGCAGACACCCTGTGCTAATTAGTTGGCAGGTGTGTCCATTGTAAAGGCTAGACTACTTAAGATAGGCTGACCCACATTATGCTGCCTACATTTTTCAGCCAAAATGTAAGGAATAAAGGGATGTTTCAAGTCTGCTGAGAAGCAACAAATTGTGGAGTGTTTAGGTTGCATGGCATGAATACAATCAAACATTGCCAAAGGATCACTTCATCGTGATCATCGCACATTCAAGAAGTATGTAGTTGGTCAAGCACACACGTGTGCGTGCTGATAAAGGTAAAATTGAGGACTATTCCCATCAGGCAATTACATTATGTTAAAAAGAGAGCAGCTGCATAATAAGAGATCGGTTGTCATAGCAGCAGACAAGTGTTTGAAGCTGCTGGTGCCTTCCAAAGTCCCCGAACAACAAGATGCAGGGTTCCTTCAGAGGTTGCAGCTGTGCGTAGAGAGCATCCTGTCGATATACTCTGTTTATCCACCTGGCACAAGCAAAGCAGAAACGGCTCAGTGGGCAAACAAGACATGAAGATGACTTCAAATAGAACGTTTTGTTCTCGATGAGTGCCGTGCTATGAATCGATGGTAGGAGGATGGAGTGGAGGATGGTCTGGTGTTGAATGGACACGCCAGG
Source organism: Phyllomedusa bahiana (assembly GCA_025379985.1). Taxonomy (NCBI): domain Eukaryota; kingdom Metazoa; phylum Chordata; class Amphibia; order Anura; family Hylidae; genus Phyllomedusa; species Phyllomedusa bahiana. The sequence continues at coordinate 84,753 of JAODAL010005737.1, read as the reverse complement.
ACGCAAACCACGGGCTATGAATCCGAACAAGGAGGATGGGTGGAGTATATGTTTTTGGGGTGTGGAATATTGGGGTGAGAGTTTGTCGAGCCCCTTTTAGAATCCCCTTGAAGTGTAAAGAATGGATACTCCATAATGTATGTGGTGTTTCGCAAACAGCAACGTCTGCCATGCGTTCAAGTAGATAGAAAGTGCATGTCCGCAGAAAGACCATTTTCGTGCATGAATAATGCACAGCCATCTAATACTGCAAATTATACACATCTGCTCTAGGCTGATTTGGCTCAGATAAAAGGAGGGAGAGGACTAGTTTATTTTGGTGTGACCCCATGCTCCCCTGACCTCAACCCCGCATTGTGTAGATCTCTGCGGCTTTCACTAAAAAGGAGTGTCATATGATGGAGGGAGGCAATTCAACATATATGCAACAGCTCTTGGAGGGTATTCTGTCCTCATGCAAAACAAATAAGCCAGAAACCATCCAAAACTGACAAATTCAATGGGACGAGAGAGTTCAGAAGGCTCATTTCGAAAATAGGGGTCCCATCATATGTGCACATTGTAAATCACCTCGAATAAAAGTATTGTACTTGAAAAACTGTTCTGATTTCACAGTTTGTAATAAATGCTAATGGCTTATATTTCACATATGGATACCATTTATTTGTTCGTTATAAATAATGAAAGGGGTAAAACTCATATGTATGTTGCATTAATAAGTGATTTTCAGAACGATGCAGTTTTGTGTTTTTTTTTATTTTTATTAGAAGAACTATACTGTTTATCGCAGATTAGTGAGTTTGTTCTCAAATATTCTCTCATTATACCTCTACTAGTAGGATCGACTGGTTGACTTACAATGACTGCAATGTCATAGTTAGGTAATTTGGAAAAGAGAAAATATTATTTGCATAATAATTTGGAACACAGTGTATTTGAAAGTCTCACATTTTGAATGTAGCCGGTTTCTGGTTGGTCTTATACATGACACACGGTGCCCAACATAGAAGACTAGTATAATCATAGTCCCACCAACCGCCAGCTGACACTGCTCCTTTCATGACCCCAGTGCTGGAACCAGAATGTGTGAATGGCTCATTGAGCAGCGCCTCTCGGAAACACCCTCCCTCCCCACTGCCCCAGTATAGAGGGAGCTGGAGCAAAATCAGGTTGCTATGTAAAGAATGCAGAAGATAAGCCCCGCATCACTCTATACGCTGATAATTACATCGCTGTACACACAACAGGGACAAGGCATCGCACAGGCACAAACCTTTCTGCTGCTCAGTACAACATGATGAAAAGTAGTAGTAGTAACTTCAGTAATTAATTGGTGTCTCGGCGTGTTCAGTGCAGGGTGAGCGGCCAGATGCCTCCGCAGCGGACTGTAAACTTGGCTGAAATTCTGAATAAAAACCTCTGAAATGAAATTATAAGAGACATAAGACAACTGTGCAGAACAGTTACAGGAGGTATCTGGCTGAATACAATGATACCTCACAGGGAACCTGTTCACATGCTGCCCTTGTAGAGAGAATGTTGGTTATGATACGAGGAGCTCTGTAATTATAGAGTGATATGATAGAGAGACAGAGGATGCTGAGCTCTGTACTATATAGGGTTATATGATAGAGCGAGAGGAAGATGAGCTCTGTATTATATAGAGTGATATGATAGGAGTGAGGAGCTAAGCTCTGTGATTTCTTAGGGTCTATATGTTAGAGAGAGGAGGGAGATGAGCTCATTATATATATTGGAGGTGTATGATAGAGAGAGAGGAGCTGTGCTCTGTGATATATAGGGTTATATGATAGAGAGAGAGGAGCTTAGCTCTGTGATATATAGGGTTTATATGATAGTGATAGAGAGGTGCTGACTCTTGTGAGTATTGAGTTAGATATGATAGAAGGTGAGAAAGCTGAGTCTCTTGTGTCATATGATAGGGTTATAATGATAGAAGGGAGAGAAGCGTGTTGATTTGTGTTATTTAGGGTTATGATGTTAGAGGAGTGAAAGCTGAGCTATTTGTGATTATAGGGGTTATATGATAGGAAGCTGAGCTCTAGTGTTATATAGGGGTATATATGATAGAGGAGAGCAGCTGGAGCTGTGTGATATATAGGGTTATATGATTGGGAGAGATGCGGAGCTCTGTGATATACTGGGTTATATGAATAGAAGGGAGAGGAGCTGAGCTCTGTGATATATTGGGTTATTATGATAGAGAGAGAGGAGTGAGCTCTGTGATTTTAGGGTTATTGATTAGAGAGAGAGTGTTGGACTGAGCTCTGTGATATATAGGGTTATATGATAGAGGAGAGAAGCTGAGCTCTGTGGTTTATATGGATTATATGTTTGAGGGAGAGAAGTGAGCCCTCGTGATATATAGGGGTTATATGATAGATGGGGAGAGGAGGCGAGCTCTGTGATATATATTGGGTTATATGATAGAGGAAGAGAAGCTGAGTCTTTGATATATAGGGTAATATGTTGGAGAGAAGCTGAGCTCTGTGATATATAGGGGTTGATATGATTGAAGCTCGAGCTCTGTGATATATAGGGTTATTGATAGAGGTGAGCAGCTGACCTTTGTGATATATTAGGGTTTATATGCAGAGGAGAGATGCGTGCTCTGTGTATACAGGGTTTATATGATAGGAAGGAGTAGAGATGAGCTCTGTGATATATAGTATTATATGATAGGAGAGAGCTAGCTCTGTGATATATAGGGTTATATGATAGTGTGGAGCTGAGCGTCTTGTGATATATAGGGTTATCTGAGAGAGAGCTGAGCTTCTGTGCTCTATATAGGGTTATCTGAGAGAGAAGTGGAGCTCACTGTGATTTATAGGGTTATATCGTTTGAGAGAGAGGAGCTGAGCTGCTGTGATATATAGGGTTATTTTGATGGGAGAAGAGGAGCTGTGCTCTGTGATGTATAGGAGTTATCTGATAGGATGGAGAGATGGTGAGCTCTGTGATAATATAAAGGGTAATATGATAGAGGGTAGAGACGCTCGAGGCTCTGTGATTATAGGGTTATTTGATAGAAGGGAGAAGATGAGCTCTGTGGATATATAGGGTTATTAGGATAGAGGAGAGAAGATTGAGCTTTGTGATTTATAGGGTTATCGATAGAGGAGAGCAGCTCGGGCTTTTTGATATTTATAGTGGTTATATGATAGAGGAGAGGATGCGGAGCTTGCTGATTACAGGGTTATGTTTGATCAGATTGGAGAGAAGCTGAGCTTCTTGTGATGATATAGGGTTATATTATAGAGAGGAGCTGAGCTCTGTGATATTTAGGGTTCTATGAGCAGAGAAGGCTGAGTCTGCTGGAATATATAGGGTCTTTACTGCCTTACAGGATGAGAACCTGAGCTCTATGATATATAGGGTTAGTTCTGAGGAGAGAGAAGGCTGAGCTCTGTGATATATAGGTTTTATGATAGAGGAGATCTGAGCTCTGTGATTTACTAGGGTTATAATGATAGCTGGAATAAGAAGCTTAGATCTGTGATACACAGGTTTCTGATGCATAGTGGAGGAAGGTTGCTAGCTCTGTGATATAGTGTGGGTTATGAAGGATAGTGGAGAGATGACTGAGCTCTGTGTGATCAATATAGGGTGTTGTATGAGTAGGAGGAAAGAAGCTGAGCTAAATTGTGTTATATAGGGATTATATGGATGGAGAGAAGCTGTGCTACTTGTGTTGTTTATTGGGTTTTATATGATAGAGGGAGTGAGAGGCTGAGCTCTGTGGTATATATGGGTTATATAATAGGGGAGACTGAGCTTTGTGCATATACAGGGTAATATGATAGGAGGAGCGAGCATTAACTTCTCAAAAACATAAGCTGGCGATGTTATGCATATTTTGCTTCAATTACTCATAAATGTCAGTTTGAATTACACACCAAGATGTGCTTGCGGTCTCTCAGTCCTTGTTTAGTATTATAGATATTTGGGTCTCAATTGCACCGCAGAATGAATATATAAATCCTGTTCTTCGCCATTGATGGAGGATGTCACTTCAAGAAAGTCTATGGGCGCTGAGGAGCAGATAGCTAAGTGCTTATACTACGCAAGCTGCATTACTCAATTAGTCTACGCTGAGATCCACGGGTACTATATCCATAATATGGCAAGTAGCGATTGACTCTATTACTCGACCACTTGTCGCCTCTTTGCATAATGGAACAAGTTGTGTTGTCATGATTTTTGGCAAGTCCTGGGGGTGTGATTGATCAGACGTCATAGAATAGTTGGTTTTAGTGAAGGTGCTTATTGATACATCTTTAAAGAGTTTACTGTGTCACAATCAGTTTTTGATCCCTCCTCCTGTGGATTGTAGTGGAGCAGCATAAACTAGTGTCAGACCTTCTGTTTCCTGCGCTGTGGTTCCTTATTCTGTAAGATGCTGGATGTTTTTAGAGCATTTAATGCTCAAAGAATATGCACGTTTTTAGACACAAGAGAGTCATGAAAAAGAGTCAGTTTCTTTTATTACCCCGCCGGCCCGGACTGAGAATCTGTCCGAGCGGAAATAATCCTAGGAGGGGCCGGATCACAATGGGCGCTCCACTGGGCTTTCTGTGGACGGGGGGGGAAAAATTATTTTGGGTGTTTTTCAGCTGGTCGTTCTGCTCCTATCTATCTATTAATAAGTGAGCAGCGGCCGCTCTGTGGCATGGGCCGCGGCAGCTGGCGAATTGGCAACTTCCGCCTGGCAGCACGCAGGACAGCTAGGAGTTAGTGAGCTGAGCCACTGGCGCTGGGCCTGCACATGATGGACCGCTCACTGCCCACAACCTCAGGAAGTCAGGACAGTGCGTGAGCCTCAGCCCCACACACTGTCCTGTCCTCTGAGGGTTACCCAAGTATGGAAATAAAGAGAGGACGCAAAGACGCCCTGTGTACTGTGCGTCCGGGCGCATGTTTGTCTCTTTTAAGATGGTGATGCTGTGGCAGCCGGCCACCTGCGGAGCGCCGAGGCGGAGTCGGACCGGACGCTACGAGGTCAGAGGGCGGAGCTTGAGGCCGAGAGGCGGAGCTCTCACCTGTCATTACATGATTGATGAAAGCAGGAGCAGCGCTAGGGCTCGCACGATTACTCAGGGCAGCGCCACTTTAATAATTTTGACGCCTAGCCGGATACAAAACATAACCCGCTCCAACGCTTCGCCCCCTTCTGTGTGGCAGCGTCCCAGTCATGCCTCTACAAAGATTCCTAGTGGCTGCATCCTACTAGGCAATCAGCACCACTGTCGCTCGAAGGTATCCATTATATATATAATTATATAATATCGTGTGTCGTGCCGCTCCTGTCTAAACTCGCTGGCTGACTGTTGTGGTAGTATGCTGCATGGTGGTGTAGTGTTAAATAATCTATCAGTGTCCTGCTGGATAGGGTGGGTTCTACACAGGTCGTATTAATGGTTTGGTAAACCTGTGCGCACCGATATACACGTCGATGCTGTGGGGGGTTAGCGCTGGCCAGCGGCTTCCTTCTCAACAGATCTAGGTGTGTATTGTGGCGCACATGGTTAAACGGCACTATGCTGACATGTGAACTCATTCTTGGGCCATGTCGCTAATGTGTGAGGCATCTTTGGCCAGCGTCTAGACTGTGGTGGCTCTAGAAGCGAGAGCAGACCAACAGTGTCTGATAACAAAAACTGTGGCTAGTGGCACACGTCCAGTCTGTTGAGGTTATATGTCCAGGCAAGACTTAGCAGTGACACCTCATGAGACGGTCCTACATCATCACTCTATTGCCGACCACGTTGCTTCTGCTAGAGAGCAAGCCAGTATCCTGCAGGTCTATCATTTATAGGGCCCTACTCTGACCCCATGCAGAGGACACAGATTTATTGTGATGGTTAAACAGGTGCCACTTTGTACATTGCTTCAAAAATTTCCAGGAGACCAGGGTCCAGACTGGTGGGATGTGCAGATGTTGGGGCACGCTGCAGCCTACATCCCTACCTAATGGGGGCCTTTTACCACCCACTTTATGGGCCTATATAACTACTGTACCTACCAAAAGGGGGGGCCTAACTTTTCCTACCTCCCTAATTGGGGTCTACCTCCCAAAAAGGGGTGTTCTGTTTATCTCTAATTTAGGGGTGTACTGAGGTCCTATATTTGGGGTTTTACCTACCTACTTATAAAAGGAAGCAAAATAAAAACTAAAACTCGGGCAAAAAACGGGCACCCCAAATCTGTTGGAGGCATTTTTATTGTTAGGTGCAAAAAGGGGTCTTTTAACGATTTGGGTATTGGGAGGGGGGATTTGGTAAAAGGGTGGGGCACAGTAAAGAGATGCTAGAAAAGTGAGGAATCTAAGATGTTTTTTTGGGAATTCTGCGGGCAAGTCATGGTGGGAGAAGTCATCATGAGGGTCGTCATAGGGAAAAAAAATGGAAGAAGGGACTCAGAGAAGACGTACCTGTTGAGTCACTAAATTTCGGGGGTTTTTTTGCTTTGGTTGTCAGTGCTGTATTTTGTCATGTGATGGTGACCTGTGATTGTCGGTGATCTGGCCTTGTGGTCTCTTTGGGTATTGGATCTTTTTGGCCCCGTATGTGGTGGTGAACTTTTCCCCATTGTAGAGAGAGTGCAACCTTCCCTGACCCTGTATTAGGGTTTTTTCTGCACCACGTTTATTTTTTTCTCTGTTTATAATGTTATTTAGTTTAGAAAATGGCTAAGTGCGTGACCAAGGGAAAACTCGGAAGTGGATATTGTGTGTGGGCTGGTGGGTGTTTTGTGCCAGGGCTGCTTTTTAGTCCCAGTCCGGCCATGTACCCCGCCCACCTGAGGCTAGCCCTACCCACCTCAACTGATAAACATATTACTTTGAATAGGTAGAAAGATGTGAATAACTGTCAGGTGGGAGGGAGTTGCCTTTGGTGGGCGGGGCTAACATCTGCTCATGAATAAGATTTGAGCATTAAATGCTCTAAAACTCCAGCATCTTACAGAATAAGGGGCACAGCGCTGGAAACAGCAGGTCTGTCACTAGCTTGTGCTGCCCTCAGCAGGGGGGCATAATCTATGTGACAGGTTCCCTTTATAGGGGCTGTCCAACAGTTAGCACTTAAAGGGCTGTTCCCACCAGAGACTTTGATGGAATATCCACATCTGGGATCAACACCTATTTTAGGAACGGGCCACCAAAACTGTCAGCTCAGAATGGTGAGCCAGCTGCACTTGAACATGACTGTCTATTCTGTTCAGTGGAAGTTCTGAGTATGGCTGAACATGGAGCTTGTCTGCACTCAGAGCTACCATAGAACAGAATGGAGAGTCATGTGCAAGCGCAACCGTTCTCCATTCCAGGCTGACACTTTCAGGGGCCTATTCCAGAGAAAACCGAGAGTCCCAGAGGTGGGACCCGCACCTGTCAGACTCTGATTGCATATCCCATCAAAGTCTGTAACGGGTTAATATTCTTATAGAAGTAGAACTTCCTCATGTATCCAATATGACAAACATGCTTTAGGTTTACAGGCATCAACAGATCATGCCCGTACCTAATGTAGGTCCGACAAGAGGCTGGCTCTGCTCTATGACATAATGGATTTCTTCTTTCAGATCAATGATAGCAGCAAACTTCTTCTCCTGACCAGAAGCTCCCAGTCTCTCTGCATACAACCAGGACAAATTGGAATCCAGAAGATACATATTTAAGGTCTTGTTGGTCCTGCACCTGAGGCCAGCGATACTGTCATTGTTTAGATGATAACTGGAAGCGACTTGTCCCTTCTCCTCAATATGAGGCACGAAATGTGACAATTTCTCATTAGGGACCTTCCCTTGGGAAGAAAGCACAAAGGACGCATTGTCTTGGTTGGAGGCCATCAGACCTCTGCGGACTGTCTGACAACATGCGGTATAGAAGTAATAGGGGCTGTAAGAGCTCAGGAAGTTGCTGCATTCCCTCACAGATGACATGAAGTTCAGGAAGAATTGTTCTTTGAGGTAGAAAGACTCTAAGGCTGCGGCGATGTCCAGAAAGCTGCAGCGCGGCGCAATGAGCGTGCTCAGCGGGGCGCCGCGGCTCTGATTCACACACAGGTCACACACGTTCTGGACCCTGGACAGGAGATGCCACTGGGGAAGGATGACCGTGTTACAACAAGGGAAGGACTTGAAAGCGCTCATGGAGGCGGAGTCCAGATCTTCTAGGTCCTGATGTTTCGAGTACGGGCTCTGGGTGCAGCTGTTGTACTTCAGGGCAACTTTCATGATCTACAACACAGATTTTGCAAATCGCATTACAAGGAAAAAAAATTGGGGGGGAATATGGTAGAATTGATCAGTCCACTGTATTAGTGGCCAGTATTCCCTTTTATTTAATAAAGGTTACCACTTCGTCTACTAAAATTCAATAACTATAGATCAGAACACAAACCGCAAGTTTAACTGAAACAAGCTCTAATGTACAGAGTGCAATGAGGAAAGACGGGAAAATTCCTTTAACCCCTTAAGCCGAACGCCAGAAAAGTAGTTCATGACCAGAATATTTTTTTAGTTTTTGCCTCTTTGCCTTTCAACAGTTGTAACTTTTTTTATTTTTTTCAGTGACGCAGTTGTATGAGGCCTCGTTTTATTCGAGACGAGTTGTACTTTATGGGGGAATGGTTTAAGTTTAACTCTAAATAACTTCAGAATTTTTTCTAATTTTTTGAAAATTGCTTGTCATTTTTTTTTCTTTACACCATTCACATTTCACACTTGTTAGGTGTCCATACAACTGTAATAACCTGTAGAATTGATATAATATGTGTAGGGTTTTTTGTGTGTGTAATGTATGCACAATTATTTTTATTTATTATTTTTATTTATTTTTATTATTTTTTTACACTTTTTATGTTTTTTACTTTTTTTAAATCCTATTAAGGGAGAACTGTGTTTCCTTTTTTTTTTAGTAATGTATTAGGATATATATATGTGCTAATTCATTGTAATCTGTGTCACTTTGACACAGGCAGTGATCAGGGCAGCTCACAGTCACCCCTGATCGCTGGCTTCTTACACAGACAGTCCTGGGGCTACTCTAGGTCCCCAGGGCTGACTGTGCAGCCATTCCCCGGCCTCTGTCGGGTCACCGAGTGTTCCGATCATCCGACAGAGCAGGGAAACCCTTGGATTGTGCTGTGGTGACAAACTGCGTCAATCAAAGGGTTAAAGCACCGGGGAGCAGAGGTTTCCCCGCTCCCAGGTGCTTGCAGAAGCTGTGCTGGGAACTCCGATGTCAGCAGCGACGCCAAAAGACGTCCCTGCAGACGAACGACCTGCACCAGCCGACGTCATAAGACGGTGGGCGTTCGTTAAGGAGTTAAAGAGAACCTGTCACATTGACCATGCAATTAGATCAGTGAGCAGCATGCTTTAGAGCAGGAGGAGCTGAGCAAATTGATATATTGTTCTGTAGGAAAAGTTTCAGTAGAATTTGCATTTTAATCATTTAAATACCTTCTTATTCTGTGTTAAGGAGTCCAGTGGGCGGTGTTATCAGTGATTGAAAGCCTTCCTTCCAGGTAGTACCACACTGTACTGTACTGAGACACTACTAGACTTGCATAAACTTCACTAATACAGATGTTTACAAGTAAAAATGTGCATGATAATAAGGGTGCGTTCACATGGCAAAGACCAAATACTGGTTGGATTTCCCGACCAGTATTTTAGCTTTTTTTGGCTATGCAGGGAGACGGTTTTTGTCCGCGGTTTGTGGATTCAAGCTGTCCCCGTTCATACACACATGTTCATGTTGTGCCCAAAAACCAGGAAGAAGAATGAACATGTTCAAAGTTTAGTTTTTCGTTACGCTGGTCGTGTCAAAAAACGTTCGGCAGAAAATCCGTTCAGAGGGGACTGCTGCACGGATTTTCTATAAAAGCCTATGGGGAGCATTGCTTGTCGGTTTTCAGACAGTTTCTAAAACTGCAAACTGTCTGAAACACCGACCAATAACCCTTGCCGTGGGGACAAGCCCTTAGTTGGGTCTTCCAGTTAATCACATGATCCACAGATCAGCAACGTCTGTGAAATTGTATGGCGAGTGTGGTTTCAAATGTTGTATCCTGAGACCATTGTAACTTGAGGGATCTGCTGCTCGGTGTATTCTAGCCTTGACTGCAGAACATACGTTTAGGAGTCACAAGTGCTGGACATATATATATTTAAAATATATATATATATATATATATTTATATAAATATATATATATTATATATATATATTAGTGAATTATTACTGTGCACACACTCTATATTATATATAAAATATATATATATATATTATATATATATATATTATATATATATATATATAATATATTACGTACATACGTTTAGGAGTCACAGGTGCTGGACATTAAAATTAGTGGTGACAACACAAATTGTGCACAGCAACTAATTAAATGTCCAGCACGTATCCTAAACTATGTCGCAGTCAAGGTAGAAACACCACAAATCCAGTGATTATATATTTATCAATTTAACCAGACTTCCCATTCAGAAAGATTTCTTGCTGAGAAGCCCCAGCTTTCACTTCTATCTTCCCAATTAACATATATGTAGTTCGGGAAAAGTCACTGCACAGACCTCTTTGGGAGATATCAAGTTTCAAGACAGTTCTCTTAAAACATATGTTAGATAGTTGCTTGCCCTGCAGGCACTGGGACAGTCAGGAGCTATAGACAGATTATTGCTAGGGGCATTACTTTAGGAACCCAAGATTCTTTTTACACTGCAAAAACCTACTCATGGTCCGATTTCAGATGAAGTCAATCCACTCTGTATGTTAGAGTCTGTTGTGTTCAATTCCCATTCCTTCATGTACAATAAACAAAAACTTGTTCACACGGCTTATTTTGGGACGGATTTGGTCCCATAGTCCGTGCCGTACTGCGTGAAATACATGGATGCCGTCTCCTCTCCCTGCTCACACAGTACGGTGAGCGGGGAGAAAGTGACATGCACATTATCCTGGCGGGATACGCACCGTGGATAATGAAAGTTTATGGGGCCGGCGAGCTGCTGGCCCCCACGCCCCCCGTACACACGCCGTAATTGCAGGCGAAATCCGTCCCGCAATTACGGTGTGAATCAGCCGTGTGAACATAGCCTAAAGTGAATGCATTCTATTACATAACAGATTGATTGGAACTGTCGGGGCTCCAGTAATAATCGAAGCCATGACACTAGAGTAGACAGAGCCCTAAAGAGTTCTCCGGTTTGGCAAACTTATTTTTAGTAACTTCAGTAGGGAATTCTGATTAATTAGAGGGTGGTCCCATGTCCATTGATTTGAATGAGCACCATGTACTATTACATTTCTCCTGTGATGGCCCTGCAAGCAAATTAAGCACTTACTGCTAGGTTTTCCCATAGATTACAAATTACTGCTTTGGGTCCCAGCAGGGGAACACATTGTAATAAGCTAATTGTCAGGGGACACTTATAAATAGGAATTGTCCAAACCGGAGAACCCCTTTAAAGGGGTGCTGTCATCTCAGGACTCCCGTAGCACAGATTGGAAAGTAGTGTACAAGCGCAACTTACTCTCCATTCTCCTTGGAGGCTATCAATTATGCCATAATTGTCTGAGATGACAACACCCTTGTAGACAATAGTCAGCCGAACCTGCCAATTTCAGGAAGACCAGCTGGATATCTAACATGCATGAGGGCCTCCTGAATCTTTCCAAACAGATGATGTCAGAGGATATAAGCAGGAGTAGCCGACAGTTATTGGTAGCTGGACGGACACCTTTCAAAACAATTGTTTTAGTTAAAATTGTCTGAACAGCACACGATCCTTTAAGCTGAACAAGGACACAGTCATCGACTGGAATGGAGTCGGCCATGGCAAAAAATTTCGTCTTAAAGGGAATCTGTCGCCAATTTTTTTTTTTACTTCTTAAATCAAGACCCTGATCCATGTTCTTTTCCTCTCAGTCGTTTTTATTTCCTGATTGTAGATTTCTGTATTCGGCCGTCTATATATGATTGTGGGGAAGACATTCTTGCTTGCACTGCTTTAACAGCAGTCAGAGATACATTTACAGCAGCTTCATGCACATAGGCTTCTTAAGACAGATTCTGTCCCATAGACTTGTATAGGAGAGTTTTCACTGTGTAGGGAGGGGAGAGGGGGAGCTGTGACCCTCTCCTATTGTGACTGGTGGATTCTGTGTTATCTGTACACATTGGTGTCTCCTTTCAGTTTGACCCTGCTGTTACTGAATGAGCAGACTGCTGAAAAGCTCTCTAAACATAACAGAAAGTGTCAGATGATTATTAGTGGCCAAAGTGAAAACTGCAGGACTTAAGAATTATTAAAAAAATATTAAAAGGGATATGGAAAATTAAAAAAACATAACCAAAAATTCCAAAAAAATGTGTTTAACATAAAAATGTGAGTTAAACAATAAGTCATTTTTTGAGGACACATTCCCTTTAACCGTATATGGTGCAGTCAGCCAGAACATCAACGATCATTACATGAATGAACATTGCACAGTGAACGATGCTTTAATCTTCTCCCAGTGTCACTGAACGCTTAAGGGGATGTTCACATGGTGTTTTTGGATGTTTTCGATCCGAAAAACGCATTCAAAAGTGCCATGTAAAACACATGCAACATGCATGTGTGTGTTTGGATGTGTTTCTGCTGCAGCAGACACACACCCTATAGTTTTAAATAGGGCTCCTGCTGCGTCAAGCGGATCAAGAATTGACAGGACAATTCTTTGAACGGATTCGAAAGACGCATCAGAAAGACTCATGTAAAACACGTATCATCTGAACGCCGATGTGTGTTTTACATTGAAAGCAACATAAATCACACTGCACATTGTTGGATGTGTGTTTGGATCTGCTTAGGGTCCGAAACACAGATCTAAAAGACGCCGTGTGAACATCCCCTAAAGACAATCTGAACAGCTCTAATGGCCAATATAGTCTAAAGGAGTATGGCTGTGTTGGCAGAATGATCCTTGCCAGCTGGTCATTCAACGGCCAACCAACGTCTAGGTAACGTGGATGGCCAACCTTACGGTATGTTCACACAGCATAACAGCGGGGCGTATTTCGGTGCGTAATTGTGCTGCAATACGCCTGAAAAGCACCACAGAGAGCTATGAATTACATCCGTCTTCCCCAATGCTTATTGAACGCCGGGTGAAAGAAGTGACCTGCTTCTCCTTCCTGGCGCTTACGTCCCGGGGATGATGGAAGTGACCTGCCCCTTCTTCCTGGCGCTTACGTCCCGGGGATGATGGAAGTGACCTGCTTCTCCTTCCTGGCGCTTACGTCCCGGGGATGATGGAAGTTACCTGCTTCTCCTTCCTGGCGCTTACGTCCCGGGGATGATGGAAGTGACCTGCCACTCCTTTCCCGGGATGATGGAAGTGACCTGCCCCTCCTTCCTGGCGCTTACGTCCCAGGGATGATGGAAGTGACCTGCTTCTCCTTCCTGGCGCTTACTTCCCGGGGATGATGGAAGTGACCTGCTTCTCCTTCCTGGCGCTTACGTCCCGGGATGATGGAAGGGGACCTCCCCTTCTTTCCTGGCGCTTACGTCCCGGGATGAGGGAAGTGACTGCCTCCTTCCTGGCGCTTACGTCCCGGGATGATGGAGTAAATGCCCCTCCCTTCCTGGCACTTACGAAAACCCGGGGTGTGGAAATGACCGCCCTCCTTCCCTGGCGTTTTTAAATTTTGGGATGTTAGTGTTAAGTTACAAAAACATAACGATATCTATATTTAAGTGATAGTTATGTGCATATTAGGTAAAAGAGTACGGGCTGAGGAGCGGCCTTCAAAGCTCATGTGTTTAGACGCTCACCAGAGCTGATAAACAAGTTGTGTAACCACAGTGTGCATGATGCTCCAACGCCAACAAAGGATTCTGCAGCCCTAGCAAAAAGCTTGCACGGCTCTGGAACAAAGGCAACTTGTGTGTAACTCAGGGTCAAAGCATGTCAAATGTCAAAAGACAATCCCCTCAATCACATAAAATGTAGCCATTTATTTATAATTATTTTATTGCATCAAATTTGGTTAAAAAAATCTTTTATCACTCTTTACGATGTGTAACAAGATTTCATCCAATTATCAGCCTAGTCTTTAAAGGGGTTTTCTCGCTACTAAGATCACAGCTCAAAAGGAGGGGACCAAAAATCTAAGCATGTCTGTCCTTGGTTATCATAAGCAAAGTGCTATGGTTTAGGAGAACGGGCTGTTTAGTGGTTGGGAACGAAGTGAGAGCTCCGGTCGGGTTACGCCCAGGTCCCAATCTCGGTCGTAATCGGGAACGTGTGTCTGAGGGAGATAGAGAAAACAGGTCGCGGACGAGAGAACGAGCAAGGGAGAGAGAGCACAAGCGAGGGAGAGAGAGCACAAGCGAGGGAGAGAGAGCACGAGAGGTATGCATGCGGGGTTTGTCACTGACAGCAAGCAGTGGTAGGTGCGACATATGCGTGCAGGGTTTGAAACTAACAACAATCAGGGGTAGGTGCGACGTATTCGTGCGGGGTTTGTCACTGACCGCAAGCAGTGGTAGATGTGACGTATATGTGATCGGGGTTTGTCACTGACAGCAAGCAGTGGTAGGTGCGACGTATGTGACCGGGGTTTGTCACTGACAGCAAGCAGTGGTAGGTGCGACGTATGAGACCGGGGTTTGTCACTGACAGCAAGCAGTGGTAGGTGCGACATGTGTGCCCGGGGTTTGTCACTGACAGCAAGCATTGGTAGGTGCGACGTATGCGTGCAGGGTTTGTCACTGACAGCAAGCAGTGGTAGGTGTGACGTGTGCGTGCGGGGTTTGTCACTGACAGCAAGCAGTGGTAGGTGCAATGTATGCGTGCGGGGTTTGTCACTGACAGCAAACAGTGGTAGGTGTGACGTATGCATGCGGGGTTTGTCACGGACAGCAATCAGTGGTAGGTGAGACGTGTGCTTGTGGGGTTTGTCATTGACAGCAATCAGTGGTAGGTGCAATGTATGCGTGCGGGGTTTGTCACTGACAGCGATCAGTGGTAGGTGTGACGTATGCTTGTGGGGTTTGTCACTGACAGCGATCAGAAGGTCCTAGCAGGCAGAGAGAGATTATATGCAGTCCCATGTAAACACAAACAGATAAAGCGTATAGTTTTGTTCTGCAGATCTGTCAAAGGTGTAATAATCTGCAGGATATATCACTGGGTGTGAGAGACAGAGAAAAAAAAAATCACCCATCTTTCCCAGAGTCCTGATGTCAAATGCCCAATCTAATTAAAAAGTATGTAGAGAGAGAGCGAGAAATGTAGATATACACTATTGAGTTACACTTAGCTTTTCACTTCCAGCGACAGCTGAGAACCTGTCCCTTCCCCCGGCTCACACAGAATGAATTCTCACGTGCACACTTTGGAGAGAGAGGATACGCTCTGCTGGGAGGAGAAACACGCCCCTCCATTTCACAAGCTCTGCTTTGCAACCAGTATAAACGGCTGCCAAATGATGAAACGAGAATACCCCTTTAACCCCTATAATTAACCCCTTAACAACCGTCCACTGTCTTTTGAAGACGAGTGGTACGTGTTCTCTGTCCTATAGAGAGAGTTTGTGGCTCTCAGTGCCGCAACTGCACTAGAAAGGGAGTTTTAGTCACCAGCTCCGTTCCTAGAGCAGTTTCTGTGAACAGCAGGGACTGAGGGCAGCCTCAGAACCTCGCCATTTAACCCTTTTATTGCCACGATCCGTGACCACAGCATAATCAAAGGGGATTCCCCTGCTCCATCAGGTCAACGGGATCCCCCGTGCTGGAGGGAGGAAGGGAAGGGAAGGAAGTGGCATCCATCCAGTCACACTGTGTTTTGTCCTGACAGCAGCCTGTGTCATACTGACACACAGTGTAATATATTAGCATACAAAAGTATGCTAATACATTATGAAGTATAAATAAAATCTAAATATTTAATTAAAAAAAATTGTAAATACACACAAAAAAAACTACACAGATTAGGTATCTATACCACCATAATAACCTGTACAATTAATCAGGATATTTAGTGTGCAATGTGAATGGTGTAAAAAACAAAAATGCAGAAAAGCGCTTATTTTACGGTCACCCTACAATTGTTTTTAAAATATATTATACACAGTTTATATGCAAACTCAAACCACCCCCTCCAAAATACAACTTCTGCCGCATAAAACAAGTTCTCATACAACTGCGTCATAAAAAAAAAGAAAAACATAATGATTGTTGAAATGCAGGGAGGTGAAAATAAAAAATATAGCTGGTCATTAGAGGGGTTGTCTCACTACAAGGTTTGCTTTTTATGTTAAAGATCTTGCAAACACAAGCCACTTTGCAATAGGAGTCAATTAACAGTGTCCTACCTATTCCTAGATATCCCTTCTTGTATCAGTGCATCAGCTTCACAGGTCGCTATAGCTACAGACCTATTCAATCTCTCCTGATAGGCTGCCAGTGCTGGTCGCTACAGACCTTGTGTCCTCAGCAGTTCGTTACTGCAGGACAGTAGAAGCCAATAAATACGTCCTTAAATTAAAAAATGAAACAAAGAAAGCAGGACTGAAGTAAGGTTTATCGAAGAAGTGAGACAGCCCCTTTAAGGCCTTTTCAGGCCTGGTGCTTAAGAGTTAAAGAGTAGTCTGGTGAATCAACCCAACCGTGAAAACCCCGACAGCCCTCAGAAATGACATTTTGGCCAGCCATATATTTTCCTTACAGTTATTCCTATAGAAGAAATGTAGAATTACATAGCACTCATTTAGTACATAGCTTGACCGAGTCCATCAGAGTAGGACTATATTTACTATTTTGCCATTGGCAAACTTAAACTCTATCAGCTCTCAATCTATAAAGCACTAAAACTTAACTTTTATTATGTATAACACTTAACCTCGAACAACTATTAAAAACCCTGATTTCTCAAATTCAATTTGTCCCTTTATAATTGTGAAGGAATAACTCCTTTTCTATTATCAATCGGTGGACCACCACCTATTAGCAAAGGAAACCTATATATACAGTGTTTCTAACACAAAAAGGAACCAAAAACATTTACTTGGGCAGTCATCCTAATCTGATGGGCATGAAACATATGTTTCCTTGGGGAGACCCTCTGCAGCGGTAACACAGTAGAAAGAGGTAGAAAATCACAAATTAAAATGTCATGCCTGACCTCCCCAACATGTTTCACCAGCTAACTGGCTTCATCAGGGATAGAGATCCGGTTTTTGAGACTATTCATCAGAGTAGGAGGCACCCTCTTAGCAGCACTTAGGACTACAATGGTGTTCCAAGCCATGGATCTCTAAAATATCCATGCGCCCTAATGTGAGGTATAAAGAACTAAATACATGGAACTCCTTTGTGCAAATGTGATGTACACTTTATTTAGCAAATTTAATGTTGCATAAAGTTGCGTCACTCTCCAGAGGTGCACAAATTGCCATAAATGCAAGGATGCCAGATATAAATGAGATGTTTCAAGCTGGCATAGGCCTTCTTCAAGTCATACCTGGTGTAGGGTGGAGAGAGGTAAGGAAAGCGTGTCATGTAGTGAGAGCTCAAGCCGAAATAGCCCTACCTCTCTCTGTTCTACTCCAGTTAAGACGTGAAGGCCTATTACCTGTCTGATAGCCTTGTATATATAGCGATTTGTGCACCTTTGGAGAGTGACGCAACTTTAAACTTGGTAAATGAGTTGTATATCCCATTTGCATGAAGAAGAAGTGGATTTACTGCTCTACCTGATGTTGGGATTGAAAATCATTTCACTGAGCACCCACCTTAGAGCTGGTCTTCAATCCAAATACTAAACCCTTCAAGCAAACTGCTTAAAGCACAGAAAAGCACAGTGACCTTGGACTATCAAAGAGGTTCTACCCATATCAGCGAGTTTATAACCCAATGTATGGACTAGCTGTACAGTGGCAGACCACATTCACCCACCTCATCCAGCAGTGGCTGCTCGTCAGCCAGGGGGTTGAATGGTATGAACATGAAGAGAGCCGGGCCTTTCTTCAGCTCATTATTCAGCAGAAGACTTTTGCCACCATGAGGCCGTATCCAGTGCAGCAGGGTCTCCCGATTATCTAACGCCCACTTGCAAATATTTGCAGCTGTAAAATTCATTTCATGATTTGGATACACCTGGCAGGAAGGAAACAAAACAAGCATTTATATATACACCAATAAGTAACTGCATTTTGTTACAACCTAGTAAAGCCCCAAAAAATAAAATCGACAAATTTAGGCAGGTGTATAGCCTAAGACAGCAGGGTTTTAACCAATGAAGGTCTGGTGCTCAGTGCTGCTTAAAATCCAAAATGATTTATCTTCCATCCTTTAAAACCTAATTCCTTCATGTGGTCTGAGTGGCAAAACTGTATTAAAGGGGTTGTCTCACTACAAGCATGACTTTTTATGTTAAAGATCTTGCAAAAACAAGTCACTTTGCAATATGTGTCCATTAACAGTATCCTACCTATTCCTAGATATCCCCTCTTGTATGGGCTGCATCAGCTCCTCAGGTCGCTATAGCTACAGACCTGGCTTCTACTGCAGCCTAGTAGAAGCCAGTAAACACGCCCCTGAATTCAAAATGAAACCAAGAAAACAGGACCGAGGTAAGATGAATCAATGTAGTGAGACAACCCCTTTAATAATGGTTTTTCCCCACTTGTCCATTCCGTACCTGTTTTTCTATCTTCCGATGTGCTGTTACATTTAGAGGTACTATATATTATCATACTACTTTCGCGCATGCGCTGCGATCGCTCTGGGCGTCTGTTCTCCATGTTGTGTGTGGCTTGCCTTCTTCTTGTGCAGTGCCGGTTCATCATTTCCATCATACGTGTGTCTATACTCGTTATTGACAGGCATTTTGGCTTATCAGGAGGCAGACACTGGAGACGTCATGGGCGCGCCTGGTGCCGCCGGATTCCGTTTCCTTGTCATGTACACATTATACAAAGCAGACCGCAGCCACAGGTGTTTCTTATGGATTGCTTTTTTCTATATTTGACCGATTTAGGCCTCGTTCACACGGCTTATTTCAGAACGTATTTACAACGGATTGCCGATCGTAAATACGTTCTGAAATCAGTTGAAAATCAGTTGCAAATAAGTGCCACTAAGTGTGGCACGTATTTGTAACTGATTTCCGACGGATTCACCATCTAACAATCATTGTAAGGTGGTGAATCCGTCCGTAAATAATTGACATGTAACTGTTTTTTTTTTTCCGTCCGGATTTGCCGTCGTCAATCCGCGGCGGCAATCCGGAACGGAACTTTCGCGTCGTGTGAACGACGAGCCGTTTTTTTCTATTGAAATCAATAGAAAAATAGGCTGTGACTTATTTCGGACGGATATGCCGACGGAATTGACGCTCGTCCAATCCGTCGGCAAATACGCGCGAAATAAGCCTGTGAACTAGGCCGTTCGAGAAAGATGGTATCACCTCTTTGAGGAGTCGAGGTGCTCTGTGTTTTCATAGAGAAATTCATTGCCAGCGCGTACTTTCAACAGCAGGCGTATAGCGGCGCGCACAGGTACGTGCTGCTATATGCCATGTGAACCAGGCCTAAAAGTTTATCCATATGAAAATCACTTACTAATTAATATATTCAACATTAAGGGGCCGTTCACACGGCTCATTTGGGCACTGATTTCAGCCGTACTGCGCCCGTATTTTTGCGCTGCAGAACGGCCAGAAATTTGTCCCCGGTCATTACTGTAAAACCCAGTTCTCATAGAGAACTAAGATTCCGTCTCCTCTCCCCCGCACGGACGAATACGCCGATCGGGGAGAAATAGACAAGCACATTATATACGGCGAGCACGGCAGCCGCGTAATTGCGGGGCATTAATATCCCGTCCCCACAATTTACGTCGGCAATAAGCCGTGTGAACTGTGCCTAAAGGGTTACTATGCATTCCCCCTAGTGGCTACCTCATGTATTGCTCTCCCACTTTTTATTAATTAAAGGAGTGTTCTGGGAGTTAAAAAAGCTCATTCGTCCGTCGGGACATGATAAAAACAGAAGGTAAGAATCATACTTCCCTCCCGCACACACCCAGCGCCCGGTCCGTTCATCTTCGCTGTACAGTTAACGTTCTTTATACGGGGGACAGGTAAAGCCCATCACAGTGGTCACATGCACGGTAAATAATGACCGGTTCACTGCTACTTCCAGGGTGAACGTGACGTCCACTGGGACTGAACCTGGGAGGTAATTCTGATCCTTATCTTCTATTCTCTATCGTGACCCTGAAACACCCCTTTCATTTATCTTTCAAAGATATTATACTACATTTATTATATTGTGACAAACATTTAATATTTTTGAATTTAACTGGGATTGCTGTTTTGTGGTCAGTATAGATTAGTAGTTCTTATATATTCCATATAGCTAATCGAACAAACATGGTCCTGTGTGGACTAGGTTTACTTTACTTGGCGGCAGTATATGCTTTTTGTGCAGGATACTATAGCATAGTACATCATGCTTCTCCTACACAGAAAGCGTGTACCACCAGCAACTACAGCTAACAGTCTACATAGGACTATGATTGTTCTATTAATGCCTATGGACTACATCACAATATCTCGACTTACACCGTTTCGACTTACATTTGTCCCCTAGTTAGAAACTGAGACTTCTGGGGAATCTGCACATTCGTTCCATGTACCACAGCAAGATTGGTAGTTGTGGAACGGCAAGTTCACAAGCCACACCAAGCACATGATGTTGAAATCCTTCTTAACAGGGGCACAGACAGCAAAACAAATTTAAAAAACCCTTCCCAATACTACCCAACACTAAAAAAAAAAAAAAAAAAAATTTGTGCTGGAGTTACATTTAACCCCTTAAGTACCCAGCCTGTTTTGGCCTTCATGACCCAGCCCTATTTTTGAAATCTGACATGTGTCCATTTATGTAGAATAACTTTTTGATCACTTTTACCTATCCATGTGAATTCAGAGCATTGTTTTCTCGTGACACATTGTGCTTTAAAGTAAGTATGACATTTTTATCCATACAATCCTTGTTGGTTTGTGAAAAATATCAAAATTTATGAAAATTTGGGAAAAATTTGCGATTTGAAAAGTTGCAAAATTCTGCGTGCAAGACAGATAATTAATCACCACAAAATATTTTATATAACTAAGCATCTACCATATGTCCACTATAGGTTGGCATCAATTTGTTTAAATATTTTTATTCTTTTTTACCGACAATAGAGGGCTTAGAAATAAAGTAGTAATTTCTCACAAATTTCAGAAAATTTCAATATACATTTTTTATAGGGACCACTCCCGTTTCTGACGTGGCTTTGAGGGGCCGCATGTTAGATACCCCCAAAAATAATGCCATCGAAGAAACTAGAACCCCTTAACGTATTTACAACATTATTTAGGAAGTTTGATAACCCTTGATATTTCACAGAAATTAAAGCAAAGTGAAGGTGAAATTTCAAAATTTCACTTTTTTTGCGAATTTCAATATTTATCATTATTCATTCACTGAATACGTTAAATGTGACTATGTAAAAGCAACTTAATATCAATTCCCCAGGTCTGCGTTTTAGAGATATCCCATATGTATTGCCCTAGTGCAAATTAATTGGCTCAACCATAAGTCCCGAATAGGAGAGCACTACTATAACGCTGGGGTTCTCATTTCAATACGATTTATTTTAGGCCCATTTCAGGTTTGGGACACCCTACAGGTGCTAAAACTTATAAACACCCTAAATAGAACCACATATTGGAAACTACACCGCCCTTCAGGAATATATCCAGTGGTGCATTGTATATAAAGACCCCACAGTTGATTCAACAAAATTTTTTTTTTAGCAAAGGCCTGGTGAAAAGTAAAAAAAATTTTTTTCCCAATAAACTGCAATTATAGACTTAAAATGTTTCATATAAACAAGGAATCCTGAAAAAATGAACCTAAAACTAAGTAAGAGCAATTTCTTCCAGTTTCGCAATACCCTACATGGTGGGTGTAAACTGCTGTTTGGGGCTCTAGCAGGGCGTATAAAGAGGAGCGCTATTGGCTTTGTGAAGCGCAATATTTTGGTGGGCCATTCGCATTTTGCAAAGCCCCCAAAGTACAGAACCAGGGCGAAACATTCCAGAAGTCGCCCCATTTTGATTCAACACCCTCAGGGATCTCTTCTAGGGTGTACAGTGCAATTTTGGATGCACAGAGTTCCATAGGTTTTTTTAGCATTGGGCAATGAAAATGGTGGGAAAAACTCAGTTCGGTCAATGTTTTTTGATTTCAATTTTACAGCATTCGCCTGCAGTGTAAATGAAGTGATAACTTTACTATGGGGTCGTACACCTTACCAAAGATATAGATTTTATATAGTTTTTATCTGTTTAATTACTTATAACACATTAGAAATAAGTCATAAAAAATTTGCGATTTTATGTTGTCCTAATTTCATGGACAGCCATAAACTTTTTTATGTTTGCTGTGTGCAGAGCTGAGTATGTGGCTTGTTTTTTGCGGGATGAGTTGAAGTTTTTATTGGTAACCATTATGTGGTGCATAAGATGCTCATGTTTCACTTTTATTAAGGTTTTTGTGAGATGTTTTGACAAAATACAGCAATCATGGAAGAGTTTTTTTATTTTTATTTTTTAAGCGGTCACTGTTCGGTATATAAGACATAGCTTTACTCAGCCCGGTCAATACGAATTACACTGATACCCAAAATTGGTTATTTTTTTTTATGTTATACTGCTTTATACAATAAAAACAGCTTTTATATTCAAACCAGGAAATACGTTATGCATCACCATAGTTTGAGAGCCATAACTTTAAAATTTTTCTTGCTTGGAGCTGTGTAGGGACTTGTTTTTTGCGAGAGAGTTGACGTTTTTATTAGTATCAATTTTGGGGGGACAAGGCCTTTTTGATTGCTTTTAAATTCCATTTTTTGGAGCCAGGGTGAAGAAAAAACTGCAATTCGCTAGTATAGTTTTTATTTTTAATTTTTAACAGTGCTCACCGTGCAGTAATCCGTGATAAGTAGCTTACTCTTTGGGTCGACGATTATGGCCGATACCCTAATTAAAAATAGTTTTTTTTTATGTTGAAGCTCTCTAAAATAAAAGAAAAAGTGTTTTTAGAGTGTAAAACATTATTTATGCATCGCTATCCTTTCTGAAGCTATAATTTTTTATTTTCCGTATACAGAGCTGTATAAGAACTTGGTTTTTTGCGGTATGAATTAACGTTTTTATTGTACAACTTTGGAGTATATGGAGTTTTTGATCGCTTTTTATTCCATTTTAAGTGCTGCGGGATAACATATATTCTTAATTCTGTGATTGTTTTTTTGTTAGTTTTTTTAACGGCGTTCACCGTACTGTTAATTAACATGACAGATTAAAGGGCAGGTCGTTACGCACGCGGCGATACCCAAATATGGGTACATATTTTATTTTTGATCTTTTTTGGGGCGATTTGGCCTGTTAGTAAAGGGGATAAGGGCGGTTACGTATTTTTTATTTTAATATTTCGTGTTTGTGTTATACTTGGTTTTTCACTTTTTATTACTCTTTTTCACTTTTGTGCACATTTTTATTTTACTTTCCCCCATAGGGGATTTGAATGAGAGATCTTAGATCTCTCATTCAATAGGGAAAACAGTGCATAGCTTGTTGCTATGACTGGTTCCTATGACAACTGTCAGTCAACAGATGCCGGGCGTGCCCAGAGGGCACGGCCGGTCGTCTTGACGTCACAGACAACCCGAAGGCATATCTCGCCTTCCGTGCTGTCTGTAGGGAGGCAGTGACTGCACGGATCGTCCGAGTACGTGCGCTGCTGCCGCCGACAGAGACGCAGAGGAGTAAGATCTCCTCCTCGACTCCACTTAGTTATTGCGACCCGATGGCGCGATAATTACGGGTTATCCGCCCCCCCCCACCCCCCCCCCCCCGCCGAGGCGATCCGGGGTCGGGCTCGATGTGCGGGATGTGTCCAGCTGAAATAACAGCTGACACCCCGCGCCGATACGCGCTTTAGAGTTCGGCGCGATCCTCAGACGAATCCAATCAAGTCCAGGTGCGTTAACCCCCAAACGACCCCTGGACGTATGGATACGCCCAAGGTCGATAATGGGTTAAAACATACACCTGGTTCTGACTTTACATAAAATATCAGCATAAAGGGAACCTTCACATAGGTAATGCCCCCCCCTGGTTTGAGGACAGCAAAAGCTAGTGTCATACCTGCTGTTTCCAGCGCTGTTGTCCACATATTCTGTAAGATGCTGGATTTTTCGAGTATTTAAAGGAGAATTATCTCTTACCTTAGTTCGGCAGACTCATCACTGCTCTCGAGCTTGTCACCTCCTCAAATGCAGGGGGGCTTTTCTTACCCCTCCAATAGCTGGGTGACATCACCCCCCATCACTGCTGCTCCCGAGACTATCCCTCCTCCCCCCCCTTTTTTGAGTCCACATGTCCCGGAGTCCTCTCCCTACAGTCTTAGCTACATACCACAGGCTGCAACAAATCTAGACACAGCAGAGATCTCCACTCCTCTCACAGCTGGAGATGTGTTACATTTGAATCCAGCACTAGAAACGGCAACAGATCTGCTTCTATGCAGGAGAGTTAGTCAGGCAGGGAACGACACAAAATGTGGCTGTTTCCTGATTGTGTAAGCCCTTGAGTGTAATTCTGTTTCCATCTGCCTGTATAAAGTGAAAATGTGCCGGTCCCTGAGTGAGAGACACAGGAATGCTCACACTGTGAATCGATCTGGGGGCTGTACAGAAAGTAAATGAGCTCTCAGCTAGTGAGATTGCAATGAGGAGGGATCCGAGGGATTCGACCAGCACTGGTTATCAGAGTAAACAAACACAAGATAAGGAATACTGTAAATACAAGACAGCTTTTGCTAATGACATCCAAATTGCAAAGTTGGCTTGTTTTCACTGACCCCTTTTCTGGAGACCATTTAATGAAATGATAAAACCCCTTTAAAGCTCAAATCTGCAGTTTTCAGCCAGAAAAAGAGTCAAACAAAGAGTCAGTTTAATTCATGCCCCGCCCAACCTCACTGATAAACCATTACAATTTGAATAGGTAGAAACATGTGAATAACTGTCAGTGGGCGGGGCTAGCCTTTGGGGGCCGGGCTAACACCTGCTCATGAAGAAGATTTGCGCATTAAGGGTGACATATCCGAAATGTGGCGTATCCATGCCAGTTTTAGGCGCATTAAATCAGTGTAAAGTGCGCCTGAAAGTACGATACTTTCTAAAAACTGGGGAGGAGTCTGCTGCAGCCACAACAGGGAAGGGGAAGGAGCCTGTCCACTTGCTGCTGACACTACAGAGGCAGGGGAGGAGCCGGCTGCTGACACCACAAGGGGAGGGGAGGAGCCAGCAGCTGACACCACAAGGGGAGGGGGAGGAGCCTGCTGCGGACACCACCCCGGGAGGGGGATGAGCCTGCTGCTGACACCCCAAGGGAGGGGGGGAGACAGGGGGGAAAAAGCCTGCTTGCTGACCACCACAAGAGGAGGGTGGAGCCTGCTGCTGACACCACAGGGGATGGGGAGGGAGGTTGCTAGCTGACACACACCAAGGGGGAGGGGTGGAAGATCAGCGCTGATACCACAGAGAGGAGTCTGCTACTGACACACAGGAGGGGGAATGAGGTTGTGCAGACACCACAAAGTGAGGTGGAGGAGGTTTGCTGCTGACACCACATACACCCATAGAGGGGTAGGGGGGAAGAGTCTGCTGCTGATACCACAGGGGAGGAGTCTGCTACTGACACCACAGGTGAGGGGGAGGAGTCTACTGCTGATATCACAGGGGTAGGGGGAGGAGTCTGGTCACCTGCTGCTGCTGCTAACACTGGTGGAAGTGAGAGGAGAGTTTAATCGGCTTTTTCTTTTTGTTCCCTTTTTGGTGGGACACAGAGTAAGCTGTGGTGCTCTCCCTGCCTTGAAATAAAGGACTCCGTTGGTGCCAGGACTTACTGCTAAGTGTCCATCTTTGTGATCACGAGCGGCATTTTGTGACACCCACCATGCAGTCTGATGGTATCTCAATATGATAGGCTATCAAGGAGTGATCGGTAAGAGTCCCATCTATGGGACCCGCCTTTATCTCAGGAGCGGCCCTGAAAGTGTGTGTTCAGAACAGGGAGTAGGTAGGACTTGCAAATACACTACTCGGATGTACTTGGAACTCCCATAGAACAGAATGGAAAGTTAGGAGCAAGCATGGTCCACTCTTCCCTCTTTCCGGGCTGTTCCTGAGATAAGTGCAGGTCCCATCTTTCAAACTTTGATGGCATAGCCTATCGATAAGCCACCAAAGTGCAGGATGAGAACGCCCTTTTAAATACACCGTTAACAAGTAAATAATTCTAATTAATTGCATAGATCTCCAGATTAGGTAAACTTTTCTATGTGTTGTATCTGCAGTTTGTGTATTTGCTATTAAACATAAAACCTGTGTGATCGTCTATAAAGGAAGGCGATGCCATATTTTTTTCCAGGGGTTGTAGAAGGAACATGGTTTTTATTTTAACCCATTAAATACTTACTAACGAGGAATTAATGTTTCTATGCAAATAAACACTTCCTGGGCTGCTGAGAGAGATTTCCTTTGCAAGTGCTTGACAAGTGATTACTCCAAATCGTATAGTATCTATATAATCTGAAAAGTAATAGCACAGAATGAGAGATGTACAAATGAATAATTTCCAATACAATGCAAGACAGAGCGTTACATTAATCCTAATCCAGTCTGGTCCCAACTCCATTCCTTATTGGTGCTGTGTGATGAAATCAAAGTGCAAGGAGCTAGTACCTGCTAAGGATAATAGGCTACTCAATTTTTGCCCTGCATTACCAATGCGAGAAGTTCACTTGACAACCACACCACATGTTTAAAGGGGTTGTCACACTACATTGATTCATCTTACCTCAGTCCTATTTTCTTGGTTTCACTTTGAGTTCAGGGGTGTGTTTACTGGCTTCTACTAGGCTGCAGTAGAAGCCAGGTCCATAGCTATAGCAACCAGTGCTGGCAGCCTATCAGGAGAGATCAAACAGGTCTGTAGCTATAACAACCAGTGCTGGCAGCTTATCACGAGAAATTGAACAGGTCTGTTGCTATAGCGACCTGAGGAGCTGATGCAGCCCATACAAGAGGGGATATCTAGGAATAGGTAGGACACTGTTAATCAACACATATTGCAAAGTGACTTGTTTTTGCAAGATCTTTAACATAAAAAGCAATCCTTGTAGTGAGACAAGCCCTTTAATGCAAGGATTTAAATGGAATGTGTTATCAGAAAATTATCTATGGTTTAACTTCCGTTTTTACGTTTAACATTTTTAATTTTTCATTTCACTATCAATATTTTTTAAAAATCCTGAAATCTTGGAGATTTCACTTTGGCCTGTAGAGATTACTTTTCAGCAGTTTCCTCACTATCAGAATAGGCACACGATCGCCCGAAAGAGACGCGTCACTTCTTTTACCGGGCGCACAGTACCGCCTGACCATTGCTACTGATATTTTCTATTCCTCGGTTATCCGAAAAAGGAGCATGATGCTGAAAATAATCATCTCCATAGCATCATAATATAAGCAGGGGGTGTCAGGACCCATATACAGTGCATGGTAATCACCACATGAGTCATCACACATTGAATCCACTAATATACTCTGACTGACTACTACAAACATTACATGGCCAAAAGTAGAACACCACCCAAACATCACATCCATATGGGTTTCTTGGGTCCGGTTCACATTTGCCTTTGAGGTTCTGTTACGAGCCTCTGTTGCAAACTGCGTCAAAAATGATGGGAAAAAAATCATATTTTGTTTGTTCACATGATGGATACCACGACAGAAACCTGATGGACCCCGATCTAACACTGACAATTTTTCTGTTCCCATGATGGAACAAAATGTGACGCCAATGTGAATTAGGCCTTATGCATTCACTGACTTCAAATGTCTCCTATTACTACGCAAAGGTCGCACAAAAGGAGAACCTGAGCAATCGTACCAGGTACGACCACTTTCTACAGCCGTGTGTGGAGCAGAGGGTGTCAGTATTTTGTGTTGGACACATGAAATTTGCTGGGCACCCGCTCAATTGAATAGTGAGGGCATCATCAATTGGTTGTAAGCCAGCATGCTGTACCACAGGTACCTGTATAGTTGGCAACCCTTTATAAGCTTTATCTATATGCAATTGTAATACAAGCAATCACATCACTCATGGATTGTAGGTGTGCGAGTGGTTGTATACCAGTATTTTTGCATGTGTGCGATCTCCTTTGTATGGTGTTGTGGCTTTTTTACATACTAGTGTGAACTGGTACTTACCATTATGCAGTTGTTTACTAGGCCCCCCCCTAGTAGATGAGTGTGTGAGCAATTGTTTACTAGTGAGCCGCACCTATTACATTTATCCCAGGTAGCACTAGGGCTTATATCGCCTCCTACTGGAGATAGTTTATTATCCAACCTTGTTTCTCTTTTCCGTGTGGTCCTACCCAACCAGTTTTCTCGAAATAATCATAATGTATTTGACAAAGTTCTCGGAAATCTAGGTTAACCAAGCTATGAGTTTTAAGCAGTCAATTTACGTTCCACCACTGCATCTCTATTAAAGGGGATTTCTCACCACGCTGTTTCACTTGAGTTTTAGTAGTTTTGCACTCACTGTCTCCTCAGGCTGTGGGTAGTTCTACAGTAGTGATTGACCACTTCTAATGACCCTTTACTCTGACAGTGCAGGAGATTGTTATCTCTAACAGGATTACAGATAAAGCCATGCTTTCCAGTACTCACAGCATATATACCTTTTGTTTAGTGAAGCTAATCTTGTTAGATAGAATTTGTTTGCTTTGATCTCAGTCTGTCGGTGGGGGGACATCACTCCCTGCTCTCAGCTAATCAGCTAATAGACGTCTGTGTGCTATGCAGATAATTATAGAAACCTGTGTGCAAATCAGAGCACATACAAAGTGCACTTATCTCATGACTAAACTAACATCTATTGACCAATGTACATAGAAAAAGTTTTCATTTAACTGTCTCTTTATGTTGAAGCTACTTTTTATGGCAAGCAAACCCCATTAAGTCAGGACCCTGAACTCATTGTAACACATCTTATATAGTTTATAGCAATAAGAACCCATAAGCTATAAAGCTTATACACCAACGCAGCAGTTGTACCCAATAGAAAACACCACATATAGAAAATGTAAAAAATACACATTTTTATAAAAAAAAAAAAACAAATGCCCTGATCCGAAGCAACAATACAAGTACAAGCATGCACATACCTTTCTGTAATGAGTGCAGAGCAGATCTGAAAAATGTTAAATAGCCAGGAGGTTGAGGTGAAGCATTGAACTCAAAGAAACCCAGGACGCCAGGCTACGGGTGAAAGAATACAAGGAGCATGAATAGAATTTATTGTCACTTATTGAGTCATCCTTGAACAGTTTTTTTTTTTTATCTATCCCATCCCCCAAAAAAACCAAAAACATAAAAACATGCATGCAATAAAATGCCTTAAAAAAATTGCCTCTCATTAGTCTGACATTTGGCAAATGTAAATATTTTTGGTTCCTAATTGACCTAAAATGGGTAAGATTTATTCTGATTTCATGTCAGATAGTGAGAAAAACATGTATATGCATATAGTGTATGTAAACTTCCGATTTCAACTGTATATATGGCCAAATATGACTGAGGGGTCACACTTTGCTCTCGGGATCACAGTCCTTGGTAGAATGATTATGGTACGTCAAGCATATGGAGCCCTGACACCAGACTTCTTTTTAACACTGGCCTCAGCCAGCTTTATTCAGGCACAAAATCATAACCAAATCCTAGGCCATCTAGCCACTAACTCACCATCGTACTCCCTCTCTGACCAGAGGTCTGTGCCTACCACACAGCACCTCAAAACAACAGTATTCTTACTGTTCCATATGGCTTCCCTCAAGCCTATGGGGGCCAGAGCCTGTCTCCAGCTCTACTGTTGCCCCAGCTCTAGACAGCCACCCCAGATCACCTGGAGTACCAGGCATTTTTATAAGCCTCCAGGGACCTGCATAAAGCCTGTCCTGGAACAAGGGGAGTAGGCACCCACCCAACACTTTGCATACTCCCAGCAAGAGCCATCCCAGTTCGGCTGAACAAGCCATACTAACATTAAACGGCTACCAACACACATGAATGGCTCTTACCCTACCAAGGCCAGGTAACCTTGGCGACATGTTACTTGCCAGTATCCTGCTTTACTCCACCTAGTGGAGGTCGCTTTGCCAAAATATGCAGTGGAATATTCTAAAATTAAAGAAAATTCAAAAAGTACACTAGGGCATAATAAGGCGGCTAATATATGTACATAAAATCACATTCAGTCTGTGTGTGAGAGCAGACAAGTTCTCAGCAGAGCACCAAGTATCAAGTGCTTCTGCACCATGGAGTGGGGTTTTTTGAATGGTTACCCAATCTCTGGCCATAGCCAGCTTACCACTGGACACAGCTTATGGGCACATCAGTCAGCATGTGAACTTTTTCTGACTGGGTCTGCAGTGTGCAGATGATTTAAGCACCTGCAGGTGGGACAGTGGCCCACTTCTACGCTCCAGTTCATTGCAGTGGCACGTAAGTTGGCTAGGTTATGCCCCATACGGACTTACTGGGGCAAGTTGGATTTAACCATTGCTCACACCATACTTGACTGTTTGGTGCCCCAGCTTCAGTCATTGATCTAACATATATACTTATATCTGGGACATCTTGTCTGAATATGTTCCTGCAATCTATGCATTTGCGTCCTTATGACTATATCTATGTGTGACCCTACTGCTTACAAATATTCCACTGTCCCCTGAGGAATTCCTGTAGAACTTAGGAAGGAAATGGGTTGGGACTTTCATTGAATTAGTATCCTTTGGGCCCCCGATTATCAGAAAGCACCGGGGCGTTATCGTCAAGGTTCTAGGTGGGGCTGTGCTTATTGGGACAATGTCCCCATATTATTTGATGGCAGTCTGTAGCATAGGGTGTAATAGGGTTACTTTGGCCGCCACACCTTTTAGATTTGTATGTAATTGGTCTGTTTAGTGTAAGCCTTTTTTCTTTTGGATCTTATAGATTATTGCTAGTCCGTATTTTACTAGACTTTTAAAGGTTAAATCTTACTACATTTAGGCTTTTCAGTGACAAAGCATTAAGGGCGACATGTATGAACGGGGCTACGACATTTTTTGGCGTATCTTGCGTTATTGCTTGGTATCTTTTTTCTGTAACTATCCACATGTATATCTCGATCAGCTTAGAGAGTAATAGACAAGTCTAAAAAATGAATGCTGTTCGAATAAATTTCAGAAGTGAACTTCCTTCCAAATATATTATTGTTTAACACAGACAAAATTGAGAGAGAGAGAGAGAGAGAGAGAGAGAGAAAAAGAAAGAAAGAAAGAAAGAAAGAGAGACACACACTTCTCCCTCCCAGTGAATCAGCACGTCATCAATGTACCTGCCCCAAAAAATAATACGACTAGTATAAAAACAGAGATCTTCAGAAAAAAAAAGTCTACATTCTCCTACCACGCTAAAATAAATTAGCATAATTGTGCGCAAAATTGGTACCCATTGCGGTACCTTTGTGCTGAAAATAAAATAATTTTATTTTTGATGAAAAAGTACTTCATTGATGTATGTGCCGATTCTCTAGATAACACTATAATTCCCAGAGAGAATAGGTATCTGGCAATGGGACGATTTAATTTGTGAATTTTAGGAATGGCGTAAAAAGTAATAGGTCTAGGGTCGAATATAAATTTAGGTTCATCGTCGGATATCCAGGATTGGCTTACTGTCTCATCAAGTATAACATTTTAATTCTTGTAAGTATTGTATTATGGGATTCTGTTCCAGAATTGCATAGATATCAGTATCTTGCAAAAGACCCAGAACCATCCTTTTATAATCGCTTCTATCAGGAACTACAATTTTGCCACCCTTATCAGAGGGTTTTACAGACAATATCTTTTTCTCAACACAAAGATTCAAGCGCCTCCGATTCCTCATTTGTGAAGCTAGTCACTGATCTAGTTTTAATTTTTGTCAATAAAGTCATGACTCAACAGGTTTACAAAAAGGTCAATATCAGCAAATTGTATTTGAGGAGGTGTAAGAGCTTCTGGGTTTTAAGGATGTAAGGCTATGTTCACACGGCTTATTTCAGAACGTATTTACGTCGGATTGCCGATCGTAAATACGTTCCAAAATCAGTTGAAAATCAGTTTGAAATAAGTGTCACTTAGTGTGGTACGTATTTCGCGACGGATTTACAATCCCCATTCATTATATGGTGTAAATCCGTCACGAAATCCGGCCCAATAATTGACATGCACATTGTTTTTCCGGCCGGTTTGCGGCCGCAAATCCGCGGCGGCAATACGGCACGGAAATACATGTCGTCTGAACGACGACACATATTTCCCATTAAAACCCATATTAAATGGCCTGCAACTTATTTCAGACTGGTTTCGGAACGGATTTACGATCGTAAGTACGGCGGCAAATCCATTCCGAAATAAGCCGTGTGAACGAGGCCTAAAGGGACCCTTTGATTTTAAAAGGCCTCCTCACTTTCAATTGGCAATTCCTCAAGTGTCTCAAACACTTTTTTCTCTTTTGAACACATATAATCTTCGATTCTACATACATTTTTATGATGCTTGTGTAAAGCTACTTTCCTGGCAAATAAGTTAACATCTTTCACCCAGTTAAAGGCATCACTTCTTGGAGTAGGTATAAAATTATGGACCTTTCTGTAAACACACGTAGGTATAGATTGTAATTGTTGTCCATTTCCTTGTGAGGAATTTATTAGGCGCATGCGTTTGCAATGGTACAGGAGAATGACTTATTATGTGATCCTCTCTGAGAAGTAAAGGACCTAGTTTTAATTTTTCGTCTGGGTTTAGGATTATTTCCCTGACTAGATGGATTCTTTGAAACCGATACCTCAGACTCCAACTTATCAGTGTAATATTTTTGACTAGATTCAAAGTCCCGCTTATTCTTCACAAATTTTTGAGGTTTCCTTTTCTTGATATCTGACTGGAAGACCTCTATTTGTCATTCTAATTTTGACTCAAGAGTTCCAAATTCAGTGATCGTTCTAAAGGTTTGTATTTCATTAATCTCCTTTTCTATCTTAGCACTTATGTTGTTGAAAAATAGATTGAATGCACACAATTACCTAAAATCTATTTGAATGGATACTGAATAGATCCTTAGTAAAAGTTATAGTTTATACAGTAGATCGGAATTAATAGGTGGTGTTTAGGAAATTTATTAATTGCCTTTTGACAAAGTCAACACCTTGAACTCTGTTAGGCCTCGTTCACACGGCTTATTTCGCCGCGGATTGGCCGACGGATTGACGATCGTCAATCCGTCAGCAAATCAGTCAGAAATAAGTAACAGCCCATTTTCTATTGATTTCAATAGAAAATACGGCTCGTCGTTCACCACGACGGGGTATTTCCGTGCGGATTGCCGCGCGGATTGACGACGGCAATCCGGACGGAAAAACAATGTGCATGTCAATTATTTACGGACGGATTCACCACCTTCAATGATTGGAGATGGTGAATCCGTCGGGAAATCAGTTACAAATACGTGCCACACTTAGTGACACTTATTTACAACTGATTTTCAATTGATTTCAGAACGCATTCACGACCGCCAATCCGACGTAAATACGTTCTGAAATAAGCCGCGTGAACATAGCCCTATGTTCCCCAGTCGTACGACTGTGGAATCGAACTAGCCTGGCTAGCCTTTGCTCCCTATGTGCGTCAGTGAGGCCTGGGCATCTATGATCCTACCAAAGCATCGGTCAATGTCCTTTTTAGACCACTTTTGGTAGGTACTGACTACTGCACATGGAGAACTCCTCATAAAACTTGCAGCTTTGAAGATATTCTTACATTGTTTACCCATCACAATTTGGCCAGTCAGATCCTTAACAGGGTTGTCTCACTACATTATTATTATTATTTATTTTAAAGCGCCATTGATTCCAGGGTGCTGTACATTCGAGGGGATTACATACATTACATAAGTTAAACGAGTACAGTGATAAGTGATAATGACAAAATTTGGCACGACAGAGGGAGAGAGGACCGTACCCGCGAGGGCTTACAATCAACAAGGAGGGAAAGAGACCGGAGGTGAGAGGGCAGACTATGTCTGTGAGGAGAAAGTGACAAGTTTAGTGTAAGGTTATAGGCAAGCCTGAAGAAATGGTGTTTACAGAGGTTGCTTTTGAAGCTTGGTGAAAGTGGAGAGAGTAGTCGAAGTGATGTGGGCAGTGAGTTCCAGAGTGTGAGGTGAAAGCACGGGAGAATTCTTGGTAACATGGTTGTGTACATGGGAAGCATAGAGAGAGGTTCCTGTAGAGGAGCGGAGTATTGCGTGAGGGAGATATTTGGAAATAGGCAGAGATGTTTGGAGAGGAGTAGGACATGGTTAGAGCCTTGTATGGTCATGGATAGCTGTATGCTTCGAAATGCAATTCCGCTGGGCAAAGGGAAGCTCAGTGAAGGGATTGCATATGGGAGAGGCATGGCTGTAGCGAGGAGAGAGTCTGGATAAGACGGGCCACAGAGTTGAAGATGGATATGGAGGGTAGCGATGGTGCTATCCTGTGGATAGGCGCGACTGAGAGAGGATGTAGCAGAAGTCCAAGGCGGGAGAAGGACAAGGGCATGGACCAGGCGATTTTCTAGTAGTGTCATAGCCGAGAATGAGCCGGATGCGAGAGAAGTTTTTTTTATCAGTGTGGAGTCGTGCAGCCAGAGAGTAGAAGGCTTTCGAGTGTGTGGTTCTTGAAAGATAGACCGGGTAGCATAGGATTTAAGCCCCGAAGGCAGCGGATTTTTGCCGGAGACCGGTGAGAGTGTGTAGAGCCGTTGAGACTGAGTCAATAGAGAGATCAGGGGGCAGGGGTAGAGTTGGAATGGTGAAAAATGGCATGACACGATTCTGTTCTTCTCCCCACTATTATTACTAGGAGACGTGATGAGAAGAAGGAAGGAAATGGATGCGACCGACAGACAGGGGAATCTGAGATAGTAGATGACGTGAACAGAGATGTAGAGTTAGGGGTATCGTCAGCAATTACAGGAGAATGAAAGCCATGTGAAGGCCTATGAGCTGAACCCTAGGCCAAAGGGTGTAGATATAGAAGAGTACGTGGAGGGCCCAGGAACTGAACCCTTGGGGACAACCGAACAGAGAAGCCGGTGGTGAAGTGAGGTGGAGCAGGGAATGAGAGACGCTAAGAAGTCACGATCAGAGAGGTACGAGGAGAATCCAGAGAAAAGAGAGCCAAGTCCGTGATTGGCCGAGGGAGGAGAGGTTTGATACAGGAGGGAATGGTAGACAGAGTCAAAAAGTGCAGAGGACAGGTGGTCAAGAGGAGAGGCAGGCACAGAGTAGTGGTGCATGAAGGCTTTAGCAGTTTACTAGATTCATATAGTGACATTGGTTTCGGGCAGGATTTTCGGTAGAGTGAGAGGAGGTCGGAAATAACCAGATAGTAGTGATCAAGTAATAGAGTTAGGAGAAGTTCTGGTACAGATCAGCTGAAGACTATGACGTGCTGCTCGTAGATTTTATGGAAGCAAAAGTAATCCAGTGAGATGGGGCGAAAGTTTGGACACGTAGAGGTCTATGGGGTCAAAGAGGTGTGTTTATTTTAGGATTGGATGATAGAGTAGCATATTTAAAGGGGGAAGGGACAGATGCAAAGAGTTAGTAATCTTCGTAGAAGAGATGGGTGATGGGCAGGGAGATTATAGAAGCACGTGAGGTCTGGGATGAGGTGGACTGGCATGTGGGTCAAGACTACAGGTAAGTGAGGGTTGGATCATGGGCACAGTAAAGAGGAGAGTCGGATGGCAGAGTGACCGATGGGGGAAGCAAGTTAAGGGAATAGCAGTTTGCAAGTCTGAAGTGGGATGGTTGGTGGGGGGACTGCGGGCTGAAGCTTTTACTCTGATCTCTGGATTGATCTTCTGAAGAAGTGATGTGGCAAACGTTATTCCTGTTGAAAGGAGGGATGGGGAGGAGGTAGCTGGTGGACAGAGAAAGAGATGAAGGTTTGATAATCTGTCTGGGGTTGTGGGACAGGGAGGACAAAGAGAAGGTGAGGAATAGTCCTTTGGCTGTGGTGTAGTGCAGATTTACAAAATGTCTGCAGTGATTGTGTGTTATAAAGATAGGCAAGAGTCATACAATGGAGTGATTTTTCTGCCAGCGCCGTTCGGCAGCTCTGAAGCTACGCCTCAGCTGTTTGGTAGAGTCTGTTGCCAGGGTTTGTCTTGTTGATTTTGCGGGTTTTTCTGTGTGTGTGAGAAGGAGCGACTGAGTCTCAGAGGCGGAGATATTGTAGAGGTTGTAGTCAAAGCGGTTGGGCGCTGCTTCAGGTCATTAAATGAGGAGATAGTGAGTGAAAGAGGTGCAGATCAACCTTACCCCAGTCCTGTTTTCTTTGGTTTCATTTTGAATTCAGGGGTGTGTTTACTGGATTCTATTAGCTGGCAGTAGAAGCCAAGTCTGTAGCTATAGCAACCACACTGGCTGTCATGAGCGCGAGAACAGGAGAGATCAAACGAGGGTTCTGTAGCAGACCTGAGGAGCTGATGCGCCCATAACAAGCGGGAGATATCTAGAATAGGTAGGCGCACTGTTAATGGACACATATTGAAAAGTTACTTGGTTTTCGCAAGAACTTTAACATAAAAAGCAATCCATGAAGTGAACAACCCCTTTCATACTTTTTTTCCTGCTTCTAACATAATCAGCCTAGTAAAGGGGCTTTGTCCCACAGACAATAATGCAATATATTGGACCAGTATATCCAATAATGTGTGATAGTATGTGATCCTTGTCACATATCCCTCCAGAGGCCTTTTTGGATGCTGGGGATCCCTTACTGAGAGCCTAGAGTAAATTGCTCGTATATAATGAGGCTTTCCTGTTATAGGGTGGTACTCCACCAGACGTACAATAGAAAAGGAGCATTCCTTCATTCATGAAGTAGAAGAGGAGGTTTAAAATGGTGAGATTAGAAACAGGTTTTAATAGTGTGTATAGAGGTAAGTTATATATAAAAATAAAAAGTTACGTTTTAGCGTGTGTTTATACAGTATAGGGAACTGATAGAGTTTAAGTTTGCCTACGGCAAAATAGTAAATATAGGTATGGATCATATCTCAAGAACGGGCCCCTGAAACTCCTGCTCCACAACACAGAAGTTACTTCCCATTCAATTCAATGGAAGTTCCAATTACAGTTTTTTTGTTTGTTTTTTTTAAACTCTGCTTTCAATGTGAGGGTTAAAACAGAAGGTAAAAAGCTGCGACAATACTTATGTGACAGTTGGGGGTATCAATACTTATGGCTGCTATAACAGTGGGGGTATCAAGGGAGACATGTATGAACCTGGTGCCAACTCGCCAGCTCTACCTCTGTTTCTAATAGTGTGAAATCCAACAGTGTGTATGAAAGTGTCTTGCAGCACTTTATAAATGCGTCCCATTTTACGCCAAAAGTAGTCTCAGCCATGCCACTTTGAAACTAGTTTGGATTTGTACATCAGTTTCATAGTTACATAGTTTGTAAGGCCGAAAAAAGACAATACGTCCATCCAGTTCAGCCTATTGTGCTAGTGTTGCTAAAGTGCTGATCCAGTGTTTCGTGCCAAACTTTGACGCATTTTTGGCGCATTGTACGACTTTGGCGCGACATGTCCCCGCATCTTTGGCGCATTAGAAGTGTTGTCTCTGGTGTAGATTGCGTAAAGTTTAGGCGTACCACAGTTCATACATCTATAGACCAGGGCTACGACAGTTTGTTTGGCTCAAAGCACGCCAACAAAATGGCACAGCCCTGTTCATGTGTCCCAAGTGCCTAATTTATTACTGCAAGCAGGAAGGTCACCTGCCTTGAAGAGATGAGGACTTTACGTTCCTCTACCTGTGGCCATTTTTGGGATGAGAGGGACACGTTGCCAGGACAGGAGGCTTGGCTAACAAGGAGCCATGACTTCACAAACTGAACACAGTGCTCAACTAAGATATATATTAACAAGCTGCATCTATTAATCTTTCCCACACATACAGAAACAGATGAGTAAGAGATCCCAGTGTCTAGACCTCCACAGATCACACACTTTGGCATGTCAAATTGATATACAATACACTTTTTTTTTAATGGGAAATCACAAATTCTGTCTAACCTGTAAAATCGTGACTAACAAACCACGCTGCTGCACTAGTGCCTGCACTGTGTGTTACAGAGTCATGATACCTCCTGATAACCCGCTAATTGGGTCAAACACCCCCCTCCAAATAAAAAATAAAAAAACAGCACAGGCCCTCTTGTACGAGCTTACTGAGCATGTGCAATGGTTGGCTTATTTCAATCTGTTGCAATGACAGATACTGTAGAAAGTTACACGTTTTTAATAAACTAGCACCACCTGCTGGTGAGCAATGCTAACTGCATACAAAGGTCCTAGATGGAGACATTGAAATCTATGGAATCATATACAGGCAGTGCCCGACTTACAACACTTAACTTACATCTGTCTTCAAGTTATAAAGAGAGACTTGTGGGGCATGGCACGGCGTGCGGGCATCACACACCGAGCCACACTGCATAGTGACATGGGAACATAGCAAGCCTTCCTCTGCCCACTGCGTCTTCTGGCCGCTAAATGGCCCACAACCTATTTTAACATTCCTCCCGCCCACGCGCCTTACGCTGGGAACCTCCATCTTCAGGCCGCTCTGGTCTTGTGCTGTCGGCCTCGGCACAGCTGCTCTGTTCTTACTACTCCCGGCAAACCCCTACTTCCCAGCTGCCTCCAATGTGAAATACAGTATTGTACTATATCAGCCCCCATACAATAAGTACGTGTGGTGTGGCATGCTGGCAGTTGTAGAACTACAAGTGCCAGCATATAACACGTACTAATTATATCGGTGTTCTTTAGTACATGTGCTGCTGTGGCATGCTGGCACTTGTAGTTCCATGTTCCACAGCAGCTAATAGCTGTGGAACTACAAGTGTCAAGCATGCCACAGCAGCACATGAGAGACAGAAAGCGAGATGAAATCCTCTAAACAGGAGCCCAGACAGCAAAATAAATGTAAAAGGAGGTGTTAACTCTTCCCTGCACTATCCAAAACTAAGAATTTTTTTTGCTGGAATACATGCAATAAAGGTATCTGTTCCGACTTCCATGCAAGTACAACTTAAGAACAATCCTACAGTCCTTATCCCGTTCATAACCCGGGGACTGCATATACAGTGGTCCCTTCATATATAAATTTAGGCCGTGTTCACGACGGTGTATTTGTCCACGGATTGGCGCCGTACTCTCCGCGCCGATTTGCGACTGCAGTACGGCGCCAATCCGTCAGAGTAATTCCATTAATCCACTGATCTCATCTAGAGAACAGTGGATTCCGTCACTCCCTCCTCGCGCTCTGGTCCGAATTTCCGCCGGCGGGAGAAAAGTGACATGCACATTATTTACGGCGCGGACGCGCCGTGGATAATGAAAGTCTATGGGGCCGGCGGGCCGCGCCCTTTATTCACGCCGGAATTGCGAATCCGGCGTGAATAAGCCGTGTGAACGGGGCCTAATTGGTTCCAGAACGACTATTGCATGTTCACATCATAACCCCATGGAAAACTGGTAATTGGTTCCAAAAGCCCAAAATGTTACCTAACATAATGCAAAATTAAGCAGGTAATGAATACAGGTAAAGCAAGTCCTTAGATATAGCAGTCAGAAAGAGCTGCTGGAAGCTGGGAACCACTTCCTATTTTCAGGAAAGGAGATACTTGGGTCATGCACTTTATACACAAAGTACAAAAAAAAAAAAAAAAAAAAAAAAAAAAGAGTATCATCACTCACCAGTACCACGCCAACATACACCACTCATCCTGGCAGTATGTAAAGAGGCAGTACAGTGCAAAAAAAAATAAAATGTACTACCACACTGTACGTGAGTAGATAACAACGCACTAGACCGCCAATCACTGTGAGCACGGCACCAACACAGATTATTTACCAGCAAAAAGGTTCATGATAACTGGTTGGATCTTCCATCAATCACATGAGCCGTAGATCAGCAGTGTCATTGTATGGGGAGTGTGGCTTCAAGATATAATAGTCTTTCCAGGGACACTGCATGTTGAAACTATTGTATCCTGAGGCCACTGTAATTCGAGGGATCACTGTATAAACAAACACTTTCACAAGGATGGACCCAGTTTCAATTTACCATGGCTACATGTCAAAATTGCAAAAAAAATTAAACGCTTGTGTCTTACTAACCACTTTAGAAGGGCTCTATGTGACTTCTACCTGCTGTATGGAGAACATCGAGAGTTTAAAGGGAAACTGTCACATAAAATATGCCCCCCTTGCTGAGGACATCACAAACCAGTGTCAGACATGCTGTTTCCAGCGCTGTGTCCCTTTATTCCGTGTAAGTGATGCTGTCTTTTTTTGGTGTATTTAATGCCAAATCTACAGTTTTCAGCCAAAAAAAGAGTCATTTCAAAGAATTCAGTTTTCTTTCATACCCCGCCACCTAGGCTAGCCCCCCCCACCCTCAACTGAAAACCTATAACTTCTGAATAGGTAAACATGTGACACAATAACTGTAGCAGTGGGCGGGGCTTAAGCCTTTGCGGTGGGCTGTGTCTGAACAAGAAGCCCAGCTCATGAAATAAGATATTTCTGAAGCCTTAAATGCTCAAAAACTCCCACATCTTACGAATAAGGACACGGCGCTCGGAAACAGCAGGCTTACACAGGCTTGTGTGCGGCCCTCAGTCAATAGGGGCGCATAACCTATGTGTCAGGTTCCCCTTCAAGGGATAATTTCACAAAATCGCGTATCATTTTTTTTTTTTTTTTTGGTTCCGTTTTGGACCAAAATCGTATTCCGAAAAAACGCAGCGCTCATTCGAATGCCAAAACGCATACAACACGCAAGTTGCGCTGTTTGGATGTGTTTTTGTCTGCAGCAGGATCGCAACCTAGATAGTTTTAAATAGGGCGCCTGCTGCCGCTCTTTGGACCAAGAAATTGACAGACAATGCTTACAATTGATCCAAAAAGCACGCATCGAAAGACGCAAGTAAACACCATCATGATCACTCGGTGAACGTCGAGTGAGCGTGAGTTTTACATTGCAAGCAATGTTAAATCACACTGCCCATTGCTAGATGCGTGTTTGGGTCCGATAGATGGATCCAAACACGCATCTAATAACGTTGGTTCACACAGACTAAACACGCCGTGTGAACATACCTTAAATGATCTTAAACGCCTCTTAAAGTGTCTTCTTCCACTAAGGTCACCACTGTCAGGATTCTGTTTTCAGGCTGATACAGATTAGTCGCAAACGGTGTCAAAAAAACACAGCCTTTGATGGATACAAATCAGAGAAAGTCACTGGGTGTAACATCTGGGGATTTCGGGGGCCAAGAGGCCCTGTGCAATGTATCCAGGGTTGAGGCAGTGTGGCAATTAGAGAAAATCAAAAATGCAGGTGCCAATGCGGCGGTGCTGCGACTTCAGGATCTTCACCAAGTTGTGGAAAGAGACAGTTCTGCAGCACCTAGAGATGTCTGTCTGGAATGGTGTTCCCCTCGAAAGAAGAAAGGGCCATAAACTCTTCTCTGAGAAATGGCACAAAACACGTTAACTTTCTGGAAGTACATTCATGCTCTACAGTTCAGGTTTCCCTAATGCGCTCATTGTCAGGGTTAACTTTACCGCTTAGATGAAACATTGCTACATCACTAAACATCAAATATGGTCCTCCATGTTCTGCCACATTGCATCACTATATACACCTCTATTTGTCATCCGCATGAGGAGCCTGTGGCCTCATGATTAAACTTTTCCTTAACATAGGCCAGAGTGTCGTATAAGGGATTGCAGGTTCTTGGTTGACACGGTAGGAGGACTTGTGCTGGCTACCCAGGAAATTCTCCTGAATTTTTCCTCATGTTTTCCCTGGAGTGCGTGGTCGACCCTTGCTATGCCCCTAACAAAAACAGCCCGTTTCCTTGACTCAATTGTCGCTATCAACAACAAATGCTCTTTGTCATTGCTAGGTCAATGCCAAAACGCCATTGAAATGCACCGCAAACTGCAGACGGCAACATACCTTGTGCTGCAGTGTCACCACCCTGCAAGACTAGGAGCTGTTTGTCTGCTGGAAGAGGCATTAACAGTAGCGGCTAACGTCTGAAACTCTATGCCCTGGTCTTTCAAGCAGTGAGAATTTAAGTTACCTGCGGTCTGTGCTTGTAGAAATATTGATGTGAAACTAGGTCTGTCTTTTTGAAACACACACATTATTATACATGTATATGTGTGTGTCATAAAGACAGACCTAGTTACACACACACACACACATATGTATATATATATATATATATATATACACACACTGTATATGAGCACCCCTCTAAAATATTTACACACCAGTAGTGTTAAAAACTTTAAAGGGATTGTTTCAGCATGCTGTTTCACAGAGCTCTTCACAACTAGCTTCAGGCTCTTCCTGGTCAGGCTGTAGGTGGTTCTACAGCAGAGATTGGTATATCAGCTCTGCTATTCCTAGTGGAGCCTGATAAGGGGACATTGCAAACAATGTTTAAACAGTAGGGCAGAAGGCTACAGAGTTCTGAAGGATTAAAGATGGCCAGTAACTTAGACAACCAAGGTCCCTGATAACACACAGCACCATGGTCAGCTAGGGGAAGACTGTGTACACAAGCAGGAGATGAGAACTACTCTAGCTCTGAAACAAAGCAAATTCCGAACAGCAATGAATTTCGTCATAAGCTTTATTAACCTTTCCATACATGTTTAAAGCCAATTAATGTTGTGAGAATATCTAAACGGATAAAACCATAGCCGCTTTCAGAAAAACGACTGTCAGGTTTTCCCAGCATTGGCAGAAATAAAGAATGGTAAGCACCACTACCCAAGTTTCTAAGATAAGATAGTTCATACATTAGGCTTCATTTATAAAAACTGTTTAAGTGTAAGGGCATGTTCACAGGCTATATTTGATGCTGTTCTTGGAGCGTTTCCCCGCCCAAAACAGAATAAAAAAAACCTCCAAAACGCCCCCAGTTAATTTTCATTGATTCCTATGTAAAACAACATTGTAGTTCACACACGAAGAGGCTCTTACGCGCATTTCCCGCGCTTCTTTGGCCGCTGAGAAAAGTGTCATATCAAGTCTTGAAGTGTTTTCCATCAATAAAAAGCTTCAAAACCTCAGGGTGTTTTTGCCACAATTTTTGCCCTCTCTATTAACTTCTATGGGTGTTTCAGAAAAAAAAACAGTGTTGAAAAACCTAGTTTAAAACCTGATCAAAACCTGGTCAGAAACCACAAGAAAAAAACCTGATCAAATGCTAGTCAAAACCTCGTCTGAAAAGTGCTGCATTGAGGAGCTTTTCACATGAGGTATTTGACTCCGATTTGGACACTAAAAATAGTGTCCAAATCAGCCGTGGAAACACACCCTAAGTTTATGTTCACACGGCTGATTCACGCCGTAATTGCGGGACGGATTTCGCTCGCAATTACGGCGTGTGCTCGGCAGCAGAAGCGGGGCGGGGGGAGGGGTCGGCAGCTCGCCGGCCCCATAGACATTCATTATCCACGGCGCGCATCCCGCCGTGATAATTGACATGTCACAGACGGAATCCATAGTTCTCTGTGAATTATGGGCTGAAATCCATCCCAAAATAAGCCGTGTGAACATAGCCTAAGACTGTCCTTGTAGCCCATAGCAACCAACCGGAGCTCAGCTTTCATTTTTCCAGAGCAGTAAAGGAAACCTTATCTGAGCCCGATGTTTTTATGTCCGTTCACGGTATCCATCAGTAAACTAAGCAAAACGCTAACCGACTGGTACAACAGGGGAGGCATAGAAAACAACAAAACTAAAGTAGTCTTATTTGCACTACATTTGTACACACGCCCAGAAACACCTAGTTTCTGAAG
Organism: Phyllomedusa bahiana; assembly: GCA_025379985.1. Taxonomy (NCBI): domain Eukaryota; kingdom Metazoa; phylum Chordata; class Amphibia; order Anura; family Hylidae; genus Phyllomedusa; species Phyllomedusa bahiana. The sequence goes on along the minus strand of JAODAL010005737.1, from coordinate 40,536 downwards.
ATAACATATCCGGCTATGGGCCGGATACAAAGTGTGCACAGGAACCGGGTATGTTTGGCAAATAGAGCAAACATAGTACAAGTAAGACTACTTTTGCGCTATTGTTTTCTATGGTTCTGCTGCGTTAAACGTCAAGATATCATTTTGCACATTATGTCGACAGATACCATGAACAGAGACAAAGACTTTTTGTGAAAGGCCCCCTACAGACTTACCAGTGCAGACAGCAAGTAAAGGCCATTGCTGCTTTCAGCATAAACCTTGGGCGCAGTTCTGGGACCCCCCCAAAATCAAAGAAAAAGGTGTACAAGCCAAAATACAGACACAAAAACGTTTCTTAATACAATTATTACATGAGCACTAAAGCTAAAAAAGAACAGGCCGGGGTCGGGGGAGTGACAAAAAAAAAAACCTACAGTCTTGCAAGATATTTTCAAAAACCCCAGCATTCACTTCCATCAGCTCTCCTGTTCTGGGCTCACGGGTGACTGCAGGTGGTGTAGTTTAGGATCTCTGCGCCTGTATAGCAAACAACAGTGGGGGAAGGGATGTCCAAGAAATGTGCTGCCCCCACAAAAATTTTTAGGATATGTCACAAAGGGGTCTTTCCTCCGTAGAACTCCGCTTTTTTTGATGCATCCTGGGTCCCATCAGAACGGGGCCCAGAAGCATCAAAATTAGCATGATTTATCACTGTCGGCAATGACAGACAACCCCGGCGTTTACAAAAGAATCCCACTGGTGTTTGCAATTTCGCCCGTCAGGCCGCTTTTGAGAGATGCAAAAAAACATGCAATTTTGGATGCACCGAAAGACGACCCGACAGGGTCGATGCAAACAACAGGGGGATCTCTCCTGGAACGCCCTGCGGTTTTGTCATTGCCGCAGTGATAAATTTACTGCTAATTGTAAAATCGTCCTGGGGCCGTTTTGAGGGCCCAGAAGCATCAGAAAAGCATGTTTACAGAGGGAAGGCCCTGTGACAACCCCTTTCCCCCCATGACACAGGGGGATTTCCTCCTCTAAGGGTTTCTGGGCTGGTGGGAAATCCAAAAAACCGACTGCGTTTTTTCGTGCAAACCAGCGCCAACCACCACATACGCGGGTTTTGGGTGGATTTTTAACATAAACTTACAACATGCCGACCGTTTGGTGCCTAACAAGTGCCAGTCAGTGACACAGCAAGTCAATCAACAACTGTATACTGTCATCTACCTGTGCCAACTACTGTTGGGTGTTAGTATGCGTCATTATTCATTTGTACCCCTCACGTGTCCGAGCGTCACAGGGAGAGGCGCTGCTGACAAACTAATGCTTTTATGCCTGGATTAAAGATGTCATCACAGACCTTTGAGGGTTCTATCATTTGATGGCTTGCACCAGGCAAAGAGCAGCTACGAACGACTATAAAGTCAATCTTTACTCTGTGCTAAAGGCCCTTGACTAAGACAGACATTTCACAGTGACAATACCTCCAAGTTGGAAAGGAAATCCTTTAATTTTTCCATTGAAGGAATATACAGAACAGGACTCATGACTCTTCGAATGAACTTCTCAATGTATGCTGCGGTCAAGGGGCCTTTATACTCAATGGGTCCAAAACTGCAAGCAAAAACAGATTAAAATAATAAGAAAAAAAAAAAGAAATAATAAAAAATATAGAAAATGTGCACGGCTTCATTTATTCTAAGGTGGAGGACCAGCATTTGGCAACTCCCCAATACGATCTCTAAGACATGACACAGTAGTACTATAAAAATCATACAGACCCTCTGATGAGGCCGCATGTACATGGCAGTAGGGGACATTCACAGGCACTGAACTTATTAGTTCTTCCATAGATCATATTAGTTTTCACTGAGTACCCACACTAGTGGTGTAAAGGAGAGCTTCCTCCGCTCTGTTAAAACCTTTAGAACAGACAATCACTAGACTTCAACTCCTTTTTACTTGAATAGTGGTATACTCAGACTCAGCTGAAAACATATCAGTCCATCTGTCAGCTGCATACCATACACAGTCAAAATTGACTTCAGGTGCTTTCACACGGTGCGTTTTTGGAGTCTTTTTTTTGTGCAGAAATGCACAGTAATTAATGCTATACATTCCTGCACAAAAAAAAAACGCATAAAAAAAACACACCATAAACACACCGTGTGAAAGCACCCTTAGGGCATGTCCCCCCCGGCAAGGGTTTTCAGATGTTTTTCAGGCGGTTTGCGGTTTTGCAGACCACCTGAAAAAACGGCCGAAAATGAGCACAATGGGCTGTTATGGAAAACCCGTGCAGCAGTCCCCACTGCACGAGTTTTCCGCCCGGTGGTTTTTCCGCCCGAAGAACATTGATCATGCACATTCTTCCGTCCGGTTTTCGGACGGAATATGTGCAAGTGAATGTGAAGGAGGAGGGCTCATCGCGGAGAAAAGCCGCCCCACGGCCCACAAACCGGACAAATCCTAGTAGCATAAACTGACCGGTATTTGTCCATTGCTGTGGGGATACGCCCTTAGCCGATGAGAAGTTGGGCGGCGAGCAGGTTGCACACCTGATGTGCAATGTCAGAAGGTGACAAATATTCAAAATAAAAAGGAAATGAATGATAGCGATTATGGTCTGCTCTATAGGCTTTGACAATCACAGGTAGCCACAGTGGTGGAGCAGAAAGCAGCTCTGCTACTGATCAACTGTTTCACTGCTGGGGGAGGTTACTTACTCATATTTGTGAGCAGGGCCGTGGAGTCGGTAATCCAAAGCTCCGAATTCTCAATTTCCCTAACACCGACTCCAACTCCCTTATACACGGCGCATGTTTAATGATATTATTACTGTAGTAAAATGGTCCCATCAGGCTGTTTATCACCTTATGATACAATAATCAAGCTATTTAGGTAGAACATAAAATATATTTATTAGATACAACTTTAGAACACATAAAACTTTAATACATCGTAAATATGCTAAACACTGCAGTAAGTTTTCAACAATAAAAAGTGACGTCACCTATTCAGATGTGCGTGAAAATACGATCGTAAAATACACGGCGTGTGATTGATGGTGCATATGTTACATTGAGGTCTGTGTGAACTGTACTGTGAATTGTTTGGGCCGTATTTCGGCAAAATTGCGCCCGAAATATGGGGCACCATGTTAACACCCTCCTAAAACTATAGTACCTCACAACATAAGTGACAGAATACTGGAAACTGTGTGTGACAATAGTTTATGTTGCTCTCAGCATAACCTATGTCACAGATAGGATATATGAGAAGCATGGCATAATTTTACCTGGACTAGTAATAATTACAAAACATAAATATAAAAAAAAAAGGAAGAGAGGGGTGCACTCTCAATTAACAGCACAATTAGCACAGTAAGTGTGTCAAAAGTGGTCTTGAGGTGGGATGGAATAAACACACCCCAGTAGGGCCTCATACAGGAGGCTACATACACCCTCACCTACAGAAACCAGGGTAATCGCCCTGATAAGGGTGTCCCCATCCGGAACCTCGCCCTAGTGAAAAAAGAACCCCAGAAATCCCTATGGTTCTATCCCAACATGTTTCAATCAACCCCAGCAAATATATGCAGCTCTCATCAGGGGACAGGTAGGGTGTATACAAAAACCTAAGGGGCTTCCATATTATTTGCTGTCCTACAAACAGCAAATAATATGGAAGACTCAAAAAATCAGATTGATAAAGGGTACCTGATGTCATGATACCAGTGTCCCAAATGGCGCCTCACAGATGAGGACTCTGGAGGGACTTCCCTTAGTAAGAGGTGCTCAAAGACATAGACCCCACAGAAAGCCAAGAGTGTCTGTAGTAGGGAAAGGACCGGGGCCTGATGCCTCCGCCGCAGCGCATGTGGCTGGGTGCCCTATCATGGCCACTTTTGACACTATTTGTGCTGATAATTGTCTGTTTATTGAGACTACACCCCTCTCCTGCTTTTTTTTTTATATTATAATATGTAGTAAAAGGTAAGTTTTAAGACTTCCCTCCCTTTTTTCGTTCAGTAAGCAGGTTTGTACTACCATTACTTTATGCTCCTGTATATGTATTATTTTTCAATAAAGTTTACTTTTTCACCATGAGCGCTGGACCCAGAGTTTGCTACACTAGGTGGCGCTATTGCTCTACCTAGGACACAGGATTTCCGATTTGCACTGAAATTAAAAAATGCGTGCTTTTTTTGTTGCTTGCATTTTTGATGCAGTTGAAACACATAACTCGTGAACCCACCCTCCCCTATGTCCCACATGGCGGGTTCAGACCTTTAGCTTTTTAGATGCGCTTTTTGAATCCAAGTCTCATTTTATCTTTAATATGTGTCCTCCAATTACGATACATTCCTAATTTAGGCTTCAAAAACGGCACCTAAAAGCTGAATGTTAATACGCAGCCTGCATAAAACACCTTTTGCCAATTCCCTTTTAAAAAGGAGTAATTATCACACAAGTTCAAGCTATTTTTTTTCCCCCCTGAACAGCTGATGTTTACACAATGTGCTCCATAAAGCTGGGTGCGGTTTTGTAAACCAAAAACAAGAAGTCTCGGTCTCTGTTTAATGTGTGTCCTCCAATTACAATGGGGAACACTCATTTTGGTGCCTTAATAGTTAGAACCATTTTTGAATATGTCTGGGGCGTTGATTCTGAGAATGACACCCATTTTCCCCTGTCCGCTCTGGTTGTGGAGATCCGGCATTGCCACCAAGTATCTGCTGCTGAAAGTAGTCACTCAATGTTGTACTACAGAAGTGTTGGAAATTCATGTGAAACAGAAAAAGAACATTTAAACAACACATGGAAACACAACCATGAATGTGAAGGAGCAAATTCAGTTCTATTCATCTGCTCTACAGATTTACTCAGCAGCACTCACATGCCCAGGGTAAGGTCAAAAAATTCTAAGCAACTCTAGAAGCAGCCACAACGAGCTCCAGCAGCAAGTCCCTTGGGAGAGAAGAGGAACGGGAGACAGAGGTACCACAGAGGAAGTCCCTCAGAGAACGGACGATAAGGTGGGTAGGAAAAAACGGGGCTGGTCCCTTTTAATTGAGGGCCCGCCTGAGTTAACCCCCTTTCCTTTTCCCCAAAAAGGCAAAAGGGTCGGCCATCTTAGCGAAGGTGCCCACAATCACAGGGCACCTTCGGGGAGTTACAAAATTTTTGGGGAGTCTCCCCTAAATTGCCTGAGACAGTGCCCCTGACAAAATGATCTTCCTTCATCTAGAAGCAGCGGCTGCGCATAGCAGGGTGTAATACTAGAATTGGGCTTTACCCACCATTTTGAACCCTTTAAACTCCCTTCCACCAGTTTTCCCTCAACAAGTGGAGCATTTTTGGCATCCCTTGGGGAAAACGGTTTCCTAAAAGCAAAAGAATTGGCAAAGGTGATCTGCCACCTCACCCACCACTATATGCCCTTGAGAGATCCCCGGGGTGCGTTTTGTAAGAGAGGGGAGCTTGCCCCCAAAGCTCTTCAGTCCCCCGTATTGTTTCTTGTGAAAGCTGTTTAGATCTGGGTAAAACCCCCCCAGGATTGTAAAAACCAAAAGGGTGATTGCAGAGCACATTTCATACTGTGCACAGCAGAATATGCCCGCATCTCCATTGTGCTGTGTTTGAGGGGACACTTCCACCAGAACACCTTGAAGATCCCTCTCCCTGGAGTAGGTGGTGAAGGAAAAGGGGACGTTTAAAGGGGAAAACCTTTTTGGGGGCTTGTTCCACTGAAATATACTCTGAACAGTCATGGTGACCGCTGAAAAATCTGGCAGCGTAACCACTAAGTACACCTCTGGCACATTGTACAAGCTTTATCTCATTGTCTTAACTTTTAGCCGGTGTGGAATTATCACACTGCAGGCAACGGGTTTAATATCTTCTCTTGTAAGGTGTTGGGAGCACTGTAGGCACTAATCAGGTGGTAGTTATACCTCCCCCCATAGTCCATTATATACAGCTCTTTGTTGTCTGGGTGGGTGTGGAGAGAGGCCTTAAAAGGGTCAAAAGGGAAAGAAGAAAACAAAACGCTTTTTTTTTTTTTTTAAAACAAAATCAGTTTTTTTTTGGAAGAATGAAAAATAACAGTTTTGTAAAAAAAGACAGCCTAATAAAAAAAAAGGGTGCAAAAAAAAATGAGCAGGCCCAAAAGTCGATATTCACATTACTTACCCAAAAATAAAGATTATCTAATGATCTAAAAGGTAAACCGGTCACAATTTTGCAGCATCAATTATGGCACAGTACATGTAAACATGATGAAATAAAAAATCAACCTTAAAAAAATTTTAAAATTTAAACAAAACCAAAAGGTGTGGCGCAACCATTTCTATCTGTGGGAGACCCGTACCAATTATAATTTCTAAAATTATTTTGGGAAGGATTCAGGGGACGTTCGGGTGGAATAAATTCGTGGTGTAAAGGGGGAGATCAAAACCATGGCTCCCAAAAAACCTCCCGGTGGTTTATAAGCAATTTTAATCATATAGGGGATTCCCAAGGCTGTACGCGTGGGTCAACCCAAATCTGCCAGACTAAAAAATTTGTCGGGGATCTCGAGTGGGAAAAATTTATTTTTTAAAGGGAAGTAGTATTAAAGGTTTATCGTTTGCACGAAGGGGTATGGGGAAGCCTGCCGGTAAATATTTTTCCCTGGCAATAAACAGAGTTCTGTGAGACAAATCGGGTCATGGGAGGGGTCTTCGGGGTCCGATATAATAAAAGGTTTGGGTCCTAGGTAGGGACACCCCCATTTTTATTTAAAAAAACCTGAGAATTTTTTGCCAAAAACCCCCGAATTTTAGGAAACCCCACAAAAAGGGGAAAAAAGGTCCCCCGGCATAAAAGACTTTTTTGGACAAACATCCAAAAAATTTGGTTAATTTATGTATTGGGGGTATTTATATGTGGGTTTTGAAAAAATAACAATTGGGTTCCCTTCCCCATATTTTGGGGGACCCCAAAATTTGGGGGGGTCTGCAAAGGCCCCACTGGTCATCCTTTTTATGGGTCTTTTTCCCCCTTCCCCAAGTGCTTTTCTTCGTGAAAGGGGGTAATATTTCTTTCAAAAACGCGATAAAAACATGTAATCTCAGTGGAGGGGGGGAAAGAGCAAGGGGGGTAAGGGGAATTCCAAAAGAAAATTTGAGATCTGAAAGGCGTTGAGGGCGTCCCTAAGGGGATAATAAAAAAAAAATGGGTGTTGGGATGTTGTTTTCCCTCAGCGAGACCCTAAAAGCCTAATGTCAAACCCTTAATAATGGGATATATAACCACCCCTCCCCTCCCATATGTGAATTCAAGTGAGAATTTCCCGAGTTTTTATTTTTCCAGAGAGGTGATATGCATCTACCCCCCTACTATAATCGTCTTTCACTTGCTTCCATACTAGAAGACATTCCCTGAGAAAAAAGGGCATTGGGCATGTGGGCGGTTAATTTGTGCTGAAAAGAGAAAATAAAAACATGAAATAACCCCGGGGTTTCCCAGGGTTGTTTAACACTCCTGCCCTAAGGTGATTAGTGTATCCATTGAAAAAATGAAAAGTGGGTCCCCAAATAATAGGGGGAAAATGGGGGGAGGCACCCCCAGATCCCAGGGGTGCCGAAAATATAGAGAGGGGGGCCTACCTTATTTTTTAAAAAGGAAAATTTATAATGGAATTCAAAGCGAAACACAGGGATTTTAAGGTATATCGGAGACGGATAAGGTATACAGAATTTTAGGGGAGGATCATTTGACTAAATAATTGGATAAGAGATAGGGGCAGTCCCTATTTGAATCTTATTGGGGAGATGCCAAAAGGGGGGGCAATATTTTTCAAAAACCCCCCGGGGGGATCTGTTTTATTACCCAAATATGGAACGAGGACCACTGCAACGGCAGGCCTGATGTACTCCGAAAAGGGGCAAAAATTTAAAGGGCATTGGGTGGATTTGTCAACATTCCCCGCAGACAAATATTGTCCAAATGTTTTAAAACAAAATTTTAGAGTTGGGGGTGAGGTCTCTGGTCCTGCAAATAAAAGGGCTTATCTGCTTTTAAAATAATTTTTATGAAATGTTCCCTTTGCAAAACCCAAGGGTTTTTGAGTTGCTCGTATTTTAGGCTGCCTAAAGGCTCAATACTGGAAAATAAAAGGGGGGATAGGGGGACCCCTCCCCTGGACCCCTTCGCAGAGAACGAACCCGTATGAGGCCATTTTTTTATCCAATTTTGGCTGGGGGGTGATACAGGGTTAAAACCATGAGATAAAGGATGGACCGAACCCTCTATGGGGGACAAACCAAAAGTATTTTCCCACTTAGAGTAAAGGCTTTGTTTGTGTCTGGGGACACCGTACCCCATTTAATTAGAAGGGGGACCCTGCATGTTCATATGAGCCCCCAGGTTAGGGCCCTTTGTGTTCCCGGGCAAAAACCCTGATTGATAGATGCACCAGGGAAAAAATGAGGAATTGAGGGGGGGCCCAAAATTTGGCCCAGAATTTGACATCGTCTGCAGGGGGATATGGGTTATATGGAGACAACCCGGGGTCCCTACCAGGTTTGGGGATTACGACAAAAAAAATGCCTAGATCGAGGCGGGGAGACTTGACGCTCATTTGCCTCTTTTAAAGTCTGAGAACGGGGCCCAAAAAATTTTCAGGTCCGTTTTTAAAATTCTAGGGGCAACCCGTTTTTCCCCGGGGATTTGGTTTTTTAAAGAAGCAATAGCTATCTGAATCTCCCAGGGGTATAGGGGCATCCAAATTTGCACATGCCCCACAGAAAGGGGAAAGGCATTTCCTCCTTAGAAAACCGTATCTCCACTCAGAGACCAAAGTGTGGACATTACAGGTCTGCATAAAACATACAAAAGGCCTCCGCCCCTTGTAGGGTTTGAAATTTTGCCCCATTGGGCTGCTTAAAGGGGTGATTAGGGGGGTTCATGAGTCCTCTTTGATGGGGCCCAGTAGTTTAAAAAAAAATCTTTCACCTTCCTCAAAAAGACTGCCCAGTGAAAAATGTGGCACGGTCTCCCGGGCTCGCAGGGTTGTTATATAAAATTTTTTGTGCAAAAGCCAACCCGATTATTCTCCTCAACGGGGCCCCGAAAAAAGCCAGTTCGCCTTGCCCCATTTGTGCCAAAAGAATCAGCTTGTGCTAGGGGCCTTTAAATCGGCAAAGCCGGAAGCTCCTCTAAAAATTTTGTTTAAAAGCTCCCCAAATTTACAAAAGAGGGATTGGTATTAAATTTAAACTAAAAAATTCCCCCCTTGACAACAAAGTGGGCAAAAGCCGGAAGGAGCTTAAACCGTAGGGGTTAAAAAAAGCAAAATTTGGGGCTGCCAAGGTTTCCGCCCGGGAGGCGGAGTGCCACAGGGGAAGATCAGGCCCGGGTGAAAAAATTTTTTTCCCCAAAAAGGGTAGGAGTGCCCATTCCCAGGGCCAAATTATTCTAGATGCGATTGTTCCCGGCGAAAAGAGGGTATTGGGAGGAATGGGGATGGATCGCCAGGCCGATAGGCCCATGGTTTAACCCCCTTGTAAGGGTAGGGGAGCCAGCCCGGCCAAATGCCTGCCCGGTTAAATATTTGAAAAAGTTCCCCGGTCGATTAAAAAACCCCCCGCCACAAAATTGATTCAGGCCACCTTAAAAAAAAGCAATTTCTAAATGAATAACCCCCATCGGGAAAGGGGGGGAAAATAAGTATTAATTAAAATTTTGGCTTATTATATAAAACAATATATAAAAATATCCTGCATGTTTTCAATATCAATGGTGTCTAGACGGGGGGGGACATTTTTAAATTTAAAATGTAACCCTTTCTGTGGGGGAAAATTCAAGTGTAATCATCCCCCCAGGTTTTTTCGTAAAAAGCGGGTCTTAGGGCCCGACAGAGGTCTCCTGGGGACATATTCATCTACCCCTATAAAATTTAATAACCCCATAAAAGGGAAAAAGGGGAAGGTCACAACCAATGCAAAAAAAAAACAGAGATTGAAACCCCAATTACAGTAGACAAAATCAAGGCAAATCAGTAGGAACCCCTTAAAGGGAAAAAAAAGAAAAAAATATGCTAAGGGAGAAAGTGAATCCCCCAATGGTCCAGGGGCCCGTAAAAGGGCGCCCCCGGGTGCTTATTAGCCCCCTTTTAGCGTACAGGAGTGTAAAAATGTGTTCTATCCCCCCCGACCCCCGTTGGGGGTAAAGATGCGTCTTCGGCCCCCCTTTTGAACTTTGCCTTTGCTGAGATAAACTGAGCCCTTTTCCTTGGATATCCAAAGAAAAATCCCGGTAAAAATAAGTTGAACTTTTTTTTTGGGGTTTGGGCCCCCCTCACGTGTAAGTCCCAGTAAGGTGTCGGGCCCGGTCCATATTAAGAATTTTGCGATAAAAATGTGGAGGAGCCCAGGTGGCGGGGCTTTGGTAATGGGTGACGGTTCCCCCGAAAATTTTTGAGAAGTTCCCCGCCAAAATTTTTAAAAATCTGAGAAACCCCAGGTTAGAGCCCTCCCCCCCCTCGGGGGGACCAATAAAAATTGGTTACATTTTGGGGGTTTTCTTGGTCATCACCTGCGGGAAGCGAAGAAATTTAGCTGTGACGTGGCAATTTTAACGTTATGGTTTGGCCGGGGCCTCCAGGTCGTCAATCTTGCCCTTCTGTAAACCCCCCTAACGCAAAAATTTTGGGTTTGACGGAAGTAAAGTTACCCTTTTTTTGTCATCTGTGTGGAAGGGTTTGACAGGGGGTGGATGGCCTCTAACCCTTTGGGTATCAAACTGGAGGTCTCCGCGAAATGGTTGGTTGGTCTTTAATGAGATTTTGGGGAAGGGAAGAAGACTTGTTAGATAGGTGGCCCCCCCCTTCTGGAAAGGTAGCCCGTTCTCCACCCCTTTTGTTTTTGGGAGGCATGATGGCGTACTAAGACGTGAAAAAAGTGGAGGAATTGTTGAGGTCATCCTCTAAAGGCAATCATCCCCACCCCAGTATTAACGTGTAAATTTTTGGAAAACTAGTACCCCTTAAAGGGAAACAGGGGCTTAGAAGAGTAATACGGGGCGTAGATCCGAAAGTTGTGGTAACCCTCGGGGTGCTTAGGGGGGATCATCCAAAAAAAAATGGGGGTGAAGAAGTGGAGGGCAGTAAAAGGAGATGCACAACTGAGCGTAGTTATTTTTCTGGATTGCCCCGCCCCACCTTGTAAGCACACGGGGGGGGAAAAAGGGCATGTAAAGTTTTATGGAGAAACACAGAGAAAAAAAGGGCCCTTTAATGGGTTATAGTGTCCCCATATTGTGTTGCAGTGAGGGGCGCCAGATTGAATGATCAGAGGAGATGGGGGGTGGCAGAGAATTGGCCTCAAGGCTTCATACAGGTATCCCCGTTACGAACCCCGTGTCATGGCAGTTTGTTTTAACCCCTGGCCTTGTAGAAATTTGCAACGGCTGTAGCAGGGTATGAGGGCTTCACCCCGGACCCCCCCCCCGCCCAGCGGAGCACAATGGCGGACCACGGGGCCCGGGGGGAGCAAAACGTCACCTCCCCGCGCTGTTTGGTCCGTGGGGCCCCTGAGTCCCCCGCCGCCCTCCAACCCCCCTCTCCGCAGCGGTGTTTGGGGGGAGCACGCAGAGATGTCCCCTTTACTCCCCCGCACCCCAAAAGCCCCCGGAGGGGGGTGACTCCCCTCGGGTCCTCACCCGGGCCCCGGTACCAAAAGGGGCACAGCCGGTTCCACCGCACTCTCTCCTCAGGGATTAGGAAGTAAGCGCGCGCGGGTTTCAAGATGGCGGGGCCCGGTAGCCCCAAAACCGGGTCTCTAGGGCGCGGCGCCCCTTCTCGTGATTCCCCCGGGCAAAAAGGGTTTCCAACGGGGTATACTTCAGAAGAATTCAGGCAGGGGCAGCAGGATATAGCGGATATAAGCAAAAATTCTGGATTGCCCGGGGTCCTGCAAAACACTCCACTCCAACGGTTTCCCGGCCCCCCCCCAAAACCAAAAAAGATTTTAAACCTGTACGGGGGGGGGGCGCAGCCCCCCCGGCCCCAAAAACAGGCTTATCCCGGTTTTTAAAACCGTGATTTGATATGTTTTTTCTCTCCCCCCTCGCCGTATTTTGAAACGGAAGGGAACGTAATATAGTTTCTCTTTGAGAACTGTGGTTTCCGTAATGGGGCCCCTGTTTCAGGTAAATTTGGCGGATGAATTACGGACTGAAATACATCCCCGAATAAGTTGTAATAGGCCCCCAGATAACTCTGTAGACTGCTTGGTTTTTCAGTTAGCCATAGAGAGCCCAAAGCCCTGCAAAATCCTGTGGTCCTTACTTGGGTTATAATTTTTCTAGGGAGGCAGGTAGAAAAAAGTGAATATTGACCCAAAATCGGAAAACCCTTTTATTGCTTACAAACCTCTGCCAAATGACTTCTCCGACTTAAAAATGTAGAGGCCTAGGAATACCCCTAACCCCCCACTATCCCTTTTTAAATTTTTGGTTATCTGGGGCTTGTGAAGGGGGTAACCGTTTTTCCCTCAAAGCCAAGTAAAACAAAACACCTGGAAACATTTCTAAGCACCAAGAAAAAATGTTTTTTTGTTTCCCGTGTTTCAAAACCCTTTTGACTACAAAGCTGAATGTTTGAGCACAGCCTAAAACACATTGCCGAATCTCTAGAGGGAGGATTATAAAAAGTATTTTTTCTCCCGTGATGTTAGTCAATAGTCCCTGGGGGTTACCAAATTTAAAAGGATTGTCTTCATAAAGGAGTGTTTTTATTTTTAAAGATCTTTAAAAACCAAATCATTTTCAATATTTTCAATTCCTGCCCCACCTATTCCTAGAAAAAAAAAAAAACCCCCTTTTGTAGGGCTGAAAAAAAACTCTCAGGTCGTTTAGCTAAGATGTTTGTCTATTGATAGGCCAGACTATAGCTACGACCCCGGCTTTATGGGCCCAAAGAAACAGTAAACAGCCCTGAATTCAAGTGAAACCAAAAAAACGGACAAAAAAGTAGTGAGGGCAAACCCCCCCCTTTTGCTTTTTAAAAATTTGTTTTTTGGAAAAAAAAAAACCAAAATGAATTTCAAAAGAACCTCAATTTTCCCCACCCTGTTTCTCCATTTTTAATCTTATTGGGTTTTGGGTTCAAAAAAGATCTAAAAATTGTCCGTTCAAGACAGAAAGGAAAAACAACCAGATCTCAAATACCATTAAAAATTTTTTGCCGATGCTGACATTAGATCCTCTTCTTTCCAATTGTTTTTCTAATGGCTTCAAATGTGTAGCCAGAAGAGCTCCCACCTTGAGGCAGCGTTTATCACTGAGCTTTTCTCGTAGTTCAGTCAGTACCCCCACCTGGCTGCGACATGTTGGTTGTGTTAGGGCTTGTTCATACGACGTATTTGTGATCCGTTTTACGGACCCGTAAAACGAATCTAACAATTGTCAGTGTGATTAACATTGCGTTCAATGGTAAAAGCGCATTGCCGTTCCCACGGGAGATCAGCGATGCCCTTTTGAGGGCTCTCCTGCGCTTTTCGCATCCGCTTTAAGAATTGACATGTCAATTCTTATTGCGGTTTACGCAAGTGAAAGCCCATAGGAGATACTGGAGTCCACTTTTGGCACCTGTCCAAAAACGCTCCACACTCCGGGTACGTATCAGCGGCGCTTTGCATCCTGAAAGCGGATGCGAAAAGCGCAGTTGGCGGGCGGGCAGACGAGGCATCGGCGGGGAGCGGCGGCTGGACAGGTGAGGTGCTGCAGGGGGATGGATGGCTGGCTGGGAGGAGAGAGAGAAAGAGAGAGAGAAATCCAAATAAAGTATCAACTGTTGCGTTTTTCGGATCCGCTTTCCGGATGCGCTTTTCACTTCTCAAAAACTGATCCGTAAAAAGGATCAAAAACATTGTGTGAACAAGCCCTTTGGTGTTGGACATGGCCGATGCATCTTTTGCGTTTTATTAAATGTTTCCTGTTCTTGTGAGTCGTTTCAAACTGACACAAAGTATATGATGAAACAATACATTAACTGGAATACGCAATATGTTGTTTACTTGGTCTCTTGCTTGCAATGTCGTGTCCAATACATTGGATGCACGACTTGCAAGCTTAAAGGGGTTGTCTCACTACAAGGATTGCTTTTTATGTTAAAGATCTTGCAAAAACAAGTCACTTTGCAATATATGTCCATTAACAGTGTCCTACCTATTCTAAGATATCCCTTCTTGTATGGGTGCATAAGCTCCTCAGGTCGCTATAGCTACAGACTGTTTGATCTCTCCTGATAGGCTGCCAGAAACGGGTTTGCTATAGCTACAGACCTGGCTTCTACTGCAGCCTAGTGGAAGCCAGTAAACACGCCCCTGAATTCAAAGTGAAACCAAGAAAACAGGACTGAGGTGAGATGAATCAATGTAGTGAGACAACCCCTTTAAGGAGCGAATCAGAAGACATCTTTCAGATGCTAGGTCCACAGTCACACAAGGTGTATTGGCCGTATCCCGCCACTGTATCCTCTGTCATGCAGGCACAGATACTCTCTCAGTACAAGGTATCGAGAGAGTTAATGTGTGAGAGTGGAGGGGATTGCAAAATTGCTAAATCGGGAGTCCTTTTGGATCTTTACTTTAAGAACTAGAATGCCATATGGTCTTAACAGTAGACAGGGCATAATTCTGCATTATTAACTTTGTTTTCTTGTGTCCATTCTATTGTTTTTTATGTCTTTTTCGTATGTGCACCGAGTCATTGATTAGCACATGTTTTTGACTTAATTGGGCTTTGCTATATAGGTGTGCTTATGGTTTTTTGTATTTTCACTTGCTACGACTAAGGGCCGACACACATTTGGGCCTGAAACGCGTCAGATGTTATCTATTCTCTGGATGTTCTTTTTAACCTTCTCCCAATAAAAGTGGGTTTTATTCAACTGCAACCTCAGCTGGACATCGTTTTCTCCTTTAGCTTCAAGCCCAGGCTAAAATGGCATTAATAGTACAGCTGTGCTATCCAAGTCACGGATGTAGACAAACACAATCTAACTAAACTAGTAACCAACAAGACCACATTTTTAGTAATCAATGCAGAAATGTGGATTGTACCTAAGGGTTCATTTTTTTTTTCTAATAACAGTACATATTTGGGGGCAGTTGTATCAAAAGTGTCTTCCTTTCAGACAGTGTAAACTTAGACTAGAAGAGTGAAGAAATCAGGCGATACCTTTCTCAGGCTAACTGAGTATATTTGATGGTGAGTTTTTGAGAGTACTAGCTCCCTTCTTCAGACATGGTGTTATACAAGAACTGAAAATTTACAGACTTTTTATACACAAAAGACATGGACCTTCAAAGGATCTTAGAATTCTTAAAAATAACAAAATGCAATATAAGCAGATAAGTCCTTTACAACAGGTCAAGAAATCAACTATCTGGAAACTTGTGAGGCGTGACGGAGGGGTCAGTAATTCTGCGTCTTATCTGTAGCCATCAGATGTAATTTGTGGCTCTCACAGTTCACACATAGTTTGACATAAAGCTGGCATGAATATTTAGCCCGTTTTGCAGAGTCTGAAATTTTTGCATTAAAGGAGTTGTCTCATTACAAGCTTTCAGCCTACTTCACAGTGTCTGGCAGCAAAGGATTTTTGAATTCAGGGGCGTGCTTCTTCTCTGCCTCTTCTCCTCTCTCTTTCCCCCCCTCCCCTCAGCACACAGAAAGCTCTCCTCCATAACTTCTATACAGCAGGGGGAGGGCGAGGGGGTTTGCTGCCAGAGTTAACCCGGTGTGTGCCTGCCTAGGTCTGTTGCAGGCTGCTGGATCAGCTGCACTGTCAGCTCCACGGAGACAGGAGACAACAGGGAGAGGGCTGATCTATGAGTGTGGAGAAGTCTAATAGCAGAGCAGGGGGGATTTAAGTGTTCCTATACCCCCTGCTTAGCATACAAATCTACACATGTCCAGCAACAACAAACAAACCCTGTCAGAACAGACACAGGGCAGCTGTGAAGTGAGTTACTATAATCACAATGTGTCACTAATACAGCAGAGCAGGGAGGGGTATGAACTGTTCACATGCTCCCCTGATCTGTTCTATTAGTATAGTCACAGCTCCACAGACATATCATGATTATAGTAACACACTTCACTGCTGTCACATCTACTGACTACAGATCAGCCTCATCTCTGCTCTCCTCAATCTGTGGAGAGCAGGCGGGAGCAGGGTTAATCCAGCTACACAGACACAGAAGCCAGAGCCATCCCCCTCCCTTCCCTACAGAAGCATACTGTGCGGGAGGGGCTCTGTGCTCTAACCTGTATTCAGAAACAGATGAGTCATCAGCACTGACAGCCAGTGAGATAAAGATCAACAGGTCGGCTGCTATAGGGATTTTTAGGAGCTGTTGCACTACTACAAACAGGGATAACGCAAAATCAGTAGGACATTTGTAATGAACATATATTGCAAAGCTGCTTGTTTTTTAAAGATCTTTTAATTAAAACCCAACCATTGTAGGGGGAGAAACCCCCTTTTAATTTAAAATTCCCACTCCTTTCTCTCCTCTGCCCCTTAAAAGTGCCCCCATTAAAAAAATAATCTTCAAATCTTCTGAAAAATGTCATTCTGGGAAGTTTTGTGCCAACTGGAAGTCAGTTCTGCTGTTATTAATTTGTGAATCTGTGTGAGTTCATGCCGGGCTGGTCTTCCCCCCCTTTTCCCACCGGGACCCCCAAACCATGATGTCTCCCCTTTTATTCGATAAAAACAGTGAAAGAATCACCCCAGGCCCCATTGAATCAAAAACGTTTTTTTTTTAACAGCAGAACTGTTTCCCCCAGGGGCCAAACACTTCTCCGGATGACCTTTTTTTAAAGTTTATGGTTTTTAATGGGACACTTTAAGAGCAGAGGGAGAGAAAAGGGGAATGGGAATTTAAAAATTAATGCAAAATTTCGAATCTGCAAAATGGGCAAAAATTTTCATGTCAGTTTTGTCAAATTTTCTTGGAACTGTGAGGCCAAAATTCCCCCTGGGGCTCGGAAAAGACGCGGGGAATTACTGACCCCTTGTCAGCCCACAAGTTAGTTTTGTTGATTTATTGCCCTTTTTAAAAATCTTTTGTTTTATTGCTTTTTTGTTTTTTTTTTAAAAATTCAAAATTTCCTTTAAGGTCCATGTTTTTGGTATAAAAAATCTGTAAAATTTTCAGTTCTTGTTAACCCCTGTCTGAAGGGGGATAGTTTCTTGAAAGTACCATCAAAATTTATAGTTTACCCTGAAAAAGGTTTTGCCTGATTTTTCACTTTTTACTACTTTTTGGCTAACCGGTCAAATTTTTCAAAGCAATTTGAAGATCCACAATGTACCGCAAAGATGGAATTAAAAAAACCGGTTTGAGAAATTTGCACAATAAAAACAGCAAAATTTCTTCTTAAAAAAATGCAAAAAGGAAAGACTATCCAAAAGGCTTCACTCTGAATAACCCCCAACCCCGGACACCTACAACAGCCGTTTCCCAGAAAAAATTTTGGTATTAAAATTCTGAAAAGCTGTGCAAACATGCTAAAAATTTCCCTATAACAACAAAAGAAAAACACAGGGGGAGATACGGGCCCCTAAAAGACATCACTGGAAATGAAAAAAGGGAGAAAAGGCCAAACCCCAACATCTACAAAAAAACTGCAGGACAGCTCTCAACAACAAAAAAAAAGCCCCAGAGACTGAGAAAAAAAAGGCTTCATCACTAAAAACAAAAGCCCCCACCCCAGCTCAGCGCCCTGTGTGGTGAACCTTTTCCTCCTACGAGCCAAACAAACGAAATGTCAGTTCTCTCCAAAGGTCTCCCCTTTGCCCTCGCACTCACTGACCATGTCAAACTCTGAATGATATGGGGAGTTTCTTGGAAAAATGAGATTGAGGGAATATTATGGAAAAAAAAACCTTTATACAGCAGCGACTTGAGAAAACAGCCCAAAGGGAAAACCCCCAAAAAATCTCCCTGGACCCCAGGCCTGGAATTAATCACACTGGTAAATAATTGACTGTTTCAAAAAGCAAAGTAAAATCTGAGTTTTTGGGGGAAACAAAAAAAACGGTCCAAAACCCCAAAACCCTGCAGGAACAGAAGGCTATACTTATGAAGAAAATCGGACAATTTATAAAACGCTGACAAAGGGGGGCAATAGTATGATGAACATTCTGACTATATCCAGGAAGGAACAGCAACTGTCAAACCCCATCCCTCTGAAAAATTGACAGTGCCCACGGGGCCTTATGAAACAACAAAGCCCGGGTTCACACGGCTTATTAAAGCCGGAAATTGGAGCCGGATTGCACTGCAATTCTGGCTTGAATAAGGGGGGGGGGGGCAGCCCCGGCCCCCTTTGCTTGCATTACCCACGGTGCTTTGCGCCTGGAAATGTGCTGTCACTTTTCCCCCCCCGGGTTTCGCCGAGCGGTGGGAGCGCGGAATCCACTGTTCTCTATGAAAAAGGTGGGTAGTAATAAGCGAGGATTGGCGCCGAAAGCAGCGCAACCCGGCGGAGTTCGGCCCCAAATCGAGGCCAAGTAACCCGTTGAAAGGCCCCCCTAAAGAATTGATCAAGAAGTTTCCCAACTCAGGCCCAGAGGCGGTAGAGGGGTCACCCCAGCGGATCCTAGGGGGCGTTCCCCCCTTCCCCCCAAGTCCAAAAAGATGGAAATCCTGGGAGACCTATCTTTTCGGGCATTGGGACATGACGAGGAATCTGGGTTTGGGGGGGAAAAAATCCCCTAAAAACCCCCGGGCAGGATATCCTTTTACATCCAGGCCCCGGTCTTTTAAAAAAAATAAATGCCCTCGGCCCATTCCCCGGGACACTTTTGGCAACCATGGATGTAGAATCCTTGTTACAAAAATCCCACAAGGAGGGTTTGCAGATGACAGAGCCCCTGGAAAAATTTAAAAACCTCCAAAAAAACCGTAATACGTCATCCGTTTTACTCAGCCAAATACTTAACCCTTTGGGAGGCCCTATTTTACAGCGATGGGAACTTAAAATTGGGGTCGTGTGGCCCGTATGCAAATCTCTTTTGGTGAACTGGAAGGAGCTTTATCCACCTGCCCCCCAAAACCCATGATTTTCCCCCGTTACATCGAGATTCATTGCATTGGATGCGGGCGAGGGGCCCTAATTCAATTCCATAATGACTTCAATAATTCCCCCCCATTTAACCTTTTAAATTTCATATTCAAAATCAAATTCCATTTCTGGATTTACAATAACTAAAGCCCACGCTACTCACATCAATTACCAAAAAACCCCAGACAGAACGGCCGACCTCAGGAATGACAGCTTCCCCCCCAAACCACAAAGCAAAACCATTTTATAAAGCCAGGTTAACGATACAATCGTATTTCTCGACAAGAAAGACCTGGAAACACCCCCTGGATCTGAGGAAAAAATTTTCAATTGGGATACAGGCCAAAAGGACAGACAACAAATCACAAAACGGGGCCGCCCTCAAAAGAGACGTCTACTTCATACAAAGAGACCAGAAGGGGAAAAAGAGTGCCCCCAGTTGTAACCTACAACCCCCAAACTGGAGATCCTACGAAAGATTGCAAGGAACTTCAACCTGTGCTAATGGGACAATAGACTCAAAAAACATTTCCCCGTCCCCCCTTCTTTCCTTTCGGGAACACCAAACCCGCGGCGTTTTTTATTGTCCGGAGTGCCCCAAGGCCCCCAAATGAAAATGGACCCCACCTGCTGCAAAAAAGGTGCAAGACTGCGGGGAATCCACACGTGACAGTGTACCTGTCCCCAGTCCAGCAGGTGCACGAATGGGGGAAATTTTCTGCAGGTCTAGCAATGGGTGTATTGATTATGTGTATGAATTCCTACAAGGCCTCTATGTGGGGGAAAAAAGGGGGACTCGCCCGGCATGAAAATCACACGATTCACTTTAATAACAGAGAAGTGATCTTCCAGTGGCATAAAACTTTCAGAGATGCCATTTTTGAAGTTATGGTTTTAAAAGGGGCACTTTAAGAGCAGAGGGAGGGGCAAAAGGAAAGGGAATTTAAATTTAAAGCAAAAATTTTTAGACTCTGCAAAATGGGGTTTAATATTATGTCAGCTTTTTAAACTATGTTTTAAAAAAAAAGGAGCCACAATTTTCCTGTGGCTGTAGTAAGACGCGATTTACTGACCCCCCCGTCATGCCTCCCAAATTTCCCGAGTTTATGTCTTGACCTTTGTAAAAATTACTTCTCTGCTTATATTTGCATTTTGTTTTTTTTAAGAATTCTAAAATCCTTTGAAAGGGCCTGTCTTTTGTGTATAAAAGTCTGTCAAATTTTTTGTTTTTGTATAACACCTGTTGAAAAAGGGGGGTAGACTCTCGAAAGTCCCTTTAAATATATTTTTGTTAGTCTAAAAGGAAAACGCCTGTTTCTTACTTTTCTATATTTCTATGGGTAACACGGTACAACTTATATACTAAACTTGACTTTTGACAGTCTTAAAAATTTCCAAAAATTTTTCTTTGTTGATAAATTGGCCAGGTTTTAACGGTCTAGTCTCAGTTAGTACCACGTTTAAGTTGGCTTACTTTTACGCCAGAATTTGGTCGCATATCCTGGCGCATTTTTTTGTCGAATTTAAACAACACCCCCTTTCCGTGAAACCATGCCTCCTTTTACGAAGCCACGCCCCCGTTGTCGGACGCGGCGCAGAAGAGCCTGAAACTGTGTAAAACACATAGTAAATGTGGCGCAAAGCTGACCCTAGAATCAGCATCCAAAGCCACCACGTTTAACGTCCCCAAATGGTTGGCAAAAACCATCTTTCGTGGTAAAAAGTGGAAAACATGGTGTCAGACTTGGGGTTTTTTTATATGGCAGAAAGGGGAAAAAACAACATGTCCTGCATAATATAATACAACACCACTAACCAGCCTTAAAGAATTACTGACCCCACATGGTCACTTACCTCCTATGATAGATGTTAATCACTGGGAAATAGAAAAAATGTCTTTGCTTCCTGCATTTGCCTTGATGCCACCAGCAGTTGACAGCCACAAAAAGTACCTAAAAAATAAAGAGAACATGAGAACTATAACATATTGTACAGTGGGGAAAAAGTATTTAGTCAACCACCAATTGTGTAGATTCCCCCCTTAGAAAGTTTGGGGGCCTGAACTGACATTTAGGCGACCCCCAACTATGAGAGACAAAATAGAAAACAAATCGAAAAATACATTGTTGATTTGGGAAAAGAATCTTTTGTAAATTTGGGGGGGTAAATAATTTTTGGTCCCTCAAACAAAGCAAGTTTTTTGGCGCTCTCAGACCCGGTAATCCCTTTTTAAGAGGCTCTCTGTCCTCCCCTAAGTGAAAAGGACAAGAGTCCCAATTTTCCATTTTCCCTCCCCGGTGTCATGTGATCGTTAGGCCAGTTAAACGGCTTAAATGGGCGTATTTCGGTCGTAATTTAGGTGGAAATGCGCCAATTAGGGCCCAAAACGGCCCATTCATTGGTAATTTTCCAGTTCTCATAGAGAACTATGGATTACGTCTCCTCTCCCCGCCTGGCGAATCCGCCGGGCGAGGAGATAATTGACATGTGAATTACTAGCGGCGTATACGCGCCGTTGGCAAATCAAGGCCGCTCACTCCCCCGCTCCCGCCCCCGTCCACACGGCGTAATTGCGGGGCGTAATTACGTCCCGCAATTAAGCCGTGTGAACATAGCCTTAGTGTTACAAGGTCTCAGGTGTGAAAGTGGAGCAGGTGTGTTAAATTTAATGTCATTGCTCTCACACTCTCTCATACTGATCACTGGAAGTTCAGCATGGGCCCTCATGGCAAAGAAGTGTCTGAGGATCTGAAAAAAAAAATTGTTGCTCTACATACACATGACTTAGGCGATAAGAAGATCGTCAACACTGAAACTGAGATGCAGCACGGTGGCCAAGATCATACAGCGGTTTAACAAAACAGGTTCCACTCAGAACAGGCCTCACCTTGGTCATAGTTACATGGTTTGTAAGGCTGAAAAAAGACAGACTTCCATCCAGTTAAACCTACTGCGCTATAGTGTTGATCCAGGGGAAGGCAAAAACTCCCATGAGGTAGAAGCCAATTGTCCTCATTTCTGGGAAAAAATTCCTTCCCGACTCCAATTTGGCAATCAGAAAAATCCCTGAACCAACGACCCCTCTCCAGAATCCTAGTCACTATAACTTGTTATATTATTATGCTCCAGAAATGCATCCAGACCCTTTTTGAATTCTGTTAGTGAATTCATCATGACAGGTTCCTCTGGCAGAGAGTTCCACAGACTCACTGCTCTAACAGTAAAGAATCCCTTTCTATGTTTATGTAGAAACCTTCTTTCCTCTTGGCGTAGAGGATGCCTCCTTGTTCTGGATACAGCCCTGGGTATAAATAAATCTTGAGAGAGAACTTTTATATTGACCTTTAATATATTTAAAACATTTTTTATTAAGTCCCTCGAAGCCGTCTTTTCTCTAAACTAAATAACCAAATTTCTTGCCAATCTTTCTGTTACTGTAGTCCACCCAGTCCTTTTATTATTTTTGTTGCCCGCCTTTGTACCTGTTCAAGCTCTACAATGTCTTTCCTGTGCACTAGTGCCCAAAACTGTACACAATATTCCATGTGTGGTCTGACCAGTGAATTGTATAATGGGAGAATAATGTTCTCATCGTGTGCATCTATGGCCTTTTAATACACCCATGATCCTATTTGCCTTGGCAGCTGCTGCCTGACACTGGCGGGCTACAATTAAGTTACTGTCCACCAGGATTCCAAAGTCCTTCTCCATGTCACTTTTACCCAGCGTTTTTTTGTTTAACATGTAATCATGTAATGGATTATTCCTCCCCATGTGCATAACCTTGCATTTATCTGTATTAAACCCCATCTGCCACTAGATTTTAGTGCCTCTTCACTGCCCTCCTGTTTAAGTAGCGTAAATGCTTTCTTTTTCTTATTTATTGCCTCCTTGGTTTTTTCCTGTTTCTAATCATTTTATTTTCATAACGTCAGTACCTCACACAGTGGTCGCTTAAGATGTTCTTAAAGATCTCCCACTTATCTGTTCTGTTATTTTTTAAGAGCTTGTCCCAGTCAATGCAGTTTAGGGCCTCTCTAAGCAGATTAAAATTAGCCTTCCTGAAGCTCAGTGTTTTTTGACTCCGACAAAATACTCTATTCAAGGATAAATGGAAATTTATCATATTACTAGATTACTGGAACCATGTCCTGTGGTCTGATGAGACCAAGATAAACTCATTTTGTTCAGATGGTGTCATGCGTGTGTGGCAGCAACTAGATGAGGAGTACAAAGACAAGTGTGTCTTGCCTACAGTCAAGCATGTTGGTGGAAGTGTCATGGTTTGGGACTGCATGACTGTTGCTGACTGTGGGGAGCTACAGATCATTGAGGGAGCCATGAATGCCAACATGTACTGTGACATAATGAAGCAGAGCATGATCCCCTCCCTTCAGAAACTGAGCCACGGGGCAGTATTCCAACATGATAATGATAAAAAAAAACACATCACCAAGACGACCACTGCCTTGCGAAAGAAAATGAGGGTAAAGGTGCTGGACTGGCCAAGCTGCCCCCCAAAAAAGAATAAACCCTTTTTGACCCATCTTTTGGGGCCCCTTTTAAATGGAAGGTGGAGGAGCGAAAGGGTCTCGGAGGTATTTTAAAACCCCGCGTGTTGAGCCCGGTTGAAACAAAAAACTTTTTTTTCGATAGTTTTTGGGACCCGTTGAAAGGCCCCTAAAGGACCCAAAAAACACATCTAATAAGGTGCAATGTGGTTTACTTTGGCTTTTCCCTTTGAAACGCACCCGTTTTTTAATTGAGTGATAAAAAAAATCCCGGCCCTCTTTTCTTTCTTTCAGATCCTTTCCCAAGGGGCTGCCAGACCCCTTTTTAAAACTACAGGGTTTAATGCTGCGCACTGGGGTTTTTTAAATCTGATTCCCCGCAAGGGTTTTTGGATGCGATTTTTCGGACCCAACAACACCGGGGTAAACCAACCCCTAACATCTACCAGCTCCGGATGTCTTCATAGGGGGGGGAAGAAAATTCCATTCTGAATGTGAAGCTCTAGGGGGCCCTCCTTGCCCAAGAGGAGTTAAGGCAGTGCGGGGAAAATAATGGGGGCCTCAAAAAAATTTTGACACTTTGGGCATAACTTCTCCATTTTAAATTGGGGATGTTTTTTAAAAGGGGGTTTTTGCCAGGATGTAATTTTGGATTGGATCCTCCAAAATGGGTTTTTAATCCCCTTTTCCCAAAATATATGGGGGATAAAAAAAATTGCAGTTGAGAGGGGGCCTACACCCTTTCCCCTTACATGCCCTTGGTTATTTCAAATTTTTGTATTGGGATACGACCTGAAAAAGAGCTGCTGTTGCTGGAGGGGCCCTTTGCCCCCAGAGAAGTTTTTAAATTTGTTTGAGACTGAGCTGAAGAATTTTTAAAGGGCCCCGGGTATTCAATTTTTTTTTCTTTTGTTTTTACAGAATAAACTAGTTGGGGAGTGATTAGCCCCCCTGTTTTATTGTTTGGACAGAGAACATGAAGAAGCTTTCAAGCGGGAGGGGAAAAAAGGGTTTGTTGTCTTTTGTTTATAAAAATCCAAAGTTTTAGTTTTTTTAATTTCAGTGAACCTGTAACACGTTTCCCTTTGCGCTTTGTCCCATCTTCTCTCTTTGGGTCGGTGATTTGTTTAAAATTAGCTTTTTTTTAGCAGATAAGGTTTCCTCCTGGAAAAACCCCCTTTTAAATTTTGTTTTTTTCC
The DNA here is from genome assembly GCA_025379985.1 of Phyllomedusa bahiana. Classification (NCBI taxonomy): domain Eukaryota; kingdom Metazoa; phylum Chordata; class Amphibia; order Anura; family Hylidae; genus Phyllomedusa; species Phyllomedusa bahiana. The sequence continues at coordinate 15,711 of JAODAL010005737.1, read as the reverse complement.
GCAGTTTGGGCTTTGGGATGATGTGTGTTTTTTTGAGGGCACCCCAAAATTTAAAATTGTTTTTCAAGCTGTACCTGAATAGTTACATTTTTTTATCAACTTTGTCATATCTTCAGTATTGTCCCATGAAAATATAAACGGGGTTTGTCCCTTATTTTTTTGTGAGCTACGTACATACACAAAACCATTCATTAAATTCTTTGGGAAAAAAACCCGTGAATCTCCCTTCGGGGTGAACTGTTAAAATAAAAGGGAGACTGCAGTTTTTTCATGTAAGACTATGTTCATACGGGTTAAATTGGGCGTATTTCGCCACGTATTTCGCAGCACACTGCGCCCCAAAAAACGAGGGGAAATGCGCTTAAATTCATTATGGTAATCCCAAAGTTCTTTTAAGGGGAAAAAAAAGGTTTACCCCTCCTCTCCCCGCTCGCCCCCCAAAAACACGGGGGGGGGAGATAATTAATTTGCAATTACTACGGCGAATATAAATAATGAATTTTTTAAGGGGGGCCCGGGGGGCCCGATAAACCCGGAGCTCCCAAAAGTCCCGGCGTAATTGCGGGGGTGTACTTACGCCCTGCAATTATGCCGTGTGAACTTAGCCTTGGGGTTTTATTTTCCCCCACAGGGGCCTTTTGGATGGGTTTTTTTGGATCTAAAAACATAGCACGCCCCCTCATGCTGTGTTGTTTGGATGCTTTGTGGCTGCACAAAAACTTTTGTCCTAATTTTTAAAATGAGCGCCTGCTGCGTCAAAAAGACCCAAGAATTAAAGGGTCTTTTTTTTTTTTTTTTTTATAAGGGAAAATTTTTAATTGTTTTTTCCAAATTTATAAACCATACTGGATTACCCCACGGAAAGAAGAAAAAATTTTAAAAAAATCTGAAAAGGTTGACATAAAAGATGGGGTTTTTTTAAGAAAAATAGCATATACGATCATACATATTTTAAAACCTTTTGGGCCCCAAAAACCCCTCAATATTAAAGAAAAAAAGGGGGGGAGTAATTTCGCATCCAACGGAGAAAAGATATTCCCCAAAAAAAAAAAGAAAATGCATAAACAAAACATTTTTAAACAGGGGTTTACGTATATCAGGTAGAAAGAATAGATCAAAACGGGGAGTTTAACGGTCCCTACCGGGAATGTATCAAGGAAAAGCTGTTTTTTCCCCTACAAACCTATCCCAAAACCAAAAATAAACTCCCCCGGGGGGGGAATTTTTTTTTTTTAAAGGGGGCCTTTTGTTTGTAGTAAAACCCGCGCCCCCGCCATGTTTTTGCCCAAATACCATGTGGTATTCGGGAAATTGGGCGCATGAAAAGGGGGAATCTCAGAGCCGGGGAAAAACGCCTCGAAAAATATTCCCAAATCTTCAAAAAATTTTCCGCCCCTGAGTGTCTTTTTTTTTCAAAACCACTTTTAGCCTGCAAATTTTTCTTTTGATGTTTAAGAGTTTAAATCACCCTAGTTAATGAGGGGTTTCCGGGCCCCCAGCCACGAGCCCAACAGGCACCTTTTGGGGGCGCCAAATCGCGACATGCATTTCTTTATTGAAATTTGGGGAACTTTTCGTAGTTAAAAGGGTTTAAGGGAAAATTTAAGTACTCTTGGGGTTTAGGGGATCGAGGTCCCTATTTTTAAAATTTTCAACCACGAATAAAAATTAGCCCCAAAAAGTTCCTGACTGCAGGAAAAAACTCCTTTAACCCGGTGAGCTGGGTTTAGTCAGGGGCTCAGAGCATTTGGGACATGTCTTTAAAACGGTCGGGAAAGGGAGGGGTGTGGAGGGATATTAAAGCCGAAGTAGCTCGGGGGGCCCAAATCGGAAGTTTTGGTGCCCCTCCAAGCTATTTTTATCATCTTCCTGACTCTCGACCCCCCTCAAGAACACCCCCTGCAATATCCATATCGGGGAAAATTCCCCGGTTCCCAACCCTAAAAAACCTTATCCCCATAACTTCTTTTTTTTGGGGCCTACGCGGGCCCCTTGCTTTAGAGCGTGGACGGGGAATTTAGAGGAGCCCGGGGCCCCAAAAGTTTAATAAAATTTGGGTTGGGTTTGGGAATAATCGCGAACAATTTGCCCTTTTAAGCCTTAAAAAAGCAAAATATTTGTCTGTACGCAAAAAAGGGTTTTTCTTGCTAACCATAAAAATTTTGAAGCTCTAAAAAATTTTTTGCAGCCCGTGCTCCCTGCATTTAAAGGAGATGGAAAAATATTACCCTAGCCCCTTTGTTCTCCCCACTGTGCTAGAAAGCCCCCCTCTCTTGGCCGGGAGCAAAGTTTGGGGCCCCCTCCAGGATGGGAAAATTTACTAATTTTAAAGGGAAGGCCAAACAATTTTCGGGCCGCTTTAAGGCAGAGTTTGGTATCCCTGATTATCAGGGCCCTGTTTATTTATCGGGGGGGGGAATTTTTTGGGGGCGTGTGTAAGAGAGAAATTTAAAAAAAAGGGGGGAAAACCCAAAACCTGGTTTCCCTACCCCCGTATTAGAAAAAAAAATGATGTTTTTTTTTACCCAGTCCATTCCATGTCGAATTAAAGGGGCCCAAAAAATTGTATTTTTCCTAATTTTTTTTTTTTTTTTTTAGGGAGATTTAAGCCCCCCTTTTTTTTTTTGGGAGGCCCAATTTTTTGAAGGTATGTGCGGGCGTTTACCTCTCCTTTTAAAAATTTTCGGAAGGTAAATTTTAAAATTATTTATCAACACATGTCTGATTTAAAAGGGGGAGGGTTTTTGTAAAAGGTTTAAAGCAACCTGGAGAAGCTGATCTTTTTTAATTAGGGGGCTTCGAGCCCCAAAAGGGGCAACGGGGAAGGGACACCCATTTTCCCGCTCCCCCCAAAACTTTTGGATTAACGGGGGGAAATTTAGAGAAAATAATGACCCCTGGGGAAACCCCCATGTTTATGCCTAGATTTTGATAGATTTTTCCCAGTGGCCCCAAAACCCAAAATGCAAGAGTGCTGTAAGGGGCTTGACTTTCCTGGCGGGGGATTTTTCAAAAATTTCGGATTTTTGGACATTTACTTTAAAGCCAGAGCATTGGGCCCAAAAGGGCTTTGACCATCGAGTATCAATGGGCAAACCTTAACTGGAGACACAAAAAAAAAAAACAGATCATCCCCCCCAAAAAATCTAACTTTTTGATTAGAGTTACCCATTTTAAAACCCCTTTAAAATTTTAGGCTTGAAAGATATTGTGACATTGGTTTTTATAGCCAGGTTGAAAAGCAAAGGGGAAAAAGGGGGACCCCCCGCCCAGTGGGGCCCCCCCCCAGAGGGGGAAAGGGGTCCGACAGAAAGCCCGGTTAAAAAACCAAACCATGCCCTGGGTTGTGTTAAAAGGGGGGAGAGTTTACGGAAGGGGCCCCAATTCCCCGCCCAATCAAAACTTTATCAAAAAAACCCAAACTGACATTAACAAATTGGGTTTTTCAGCATCAATTTAAAAAATAGTGGGGGTTGGTGGTTTTTGGGGTTGACTTTGACTTTGTCTAATAAAACCCTCAAAACCTTCGGAATTGGCACGGGCCCAAATGTTCTGTACCAAAAACCCCCCTTGGGGGGGTAGAAATTTTAAATTTTTGGGAAAACGGAGGCAAAACCGAAACGGGGCCCAAAAATTTTTGAGATAAATTTTTAAAACCACGTTGATGAGGGGATTGGGGGGATAAGCAGAGGGGTCCTGGGCCCCCCCCCCCCCCGGTTAGGCAGCAAACCCCTATGTGGGGGTTCATTAAAACGAGGAGGGAAAAGGCCCCCCACCTGAAAAGGGAAGAGTTTTTACACGAACCCAAGGGGGGGAGACCTTTAGGGGGAGGATTTTTTTAAAATCGGACCCGTACCCCTCTGGGTCCGGTGCTTTTTTTTTTTTTTTGGGGGATTTTGTATCGTAAGGGGAATATCCCCTTCGGTTTAAAGGTGCCCCTGGAAATTTTTGTTTGGTTTCCCGGGGCTTTTTTGGGAAGGATAGGGTTCCCCAAACAGCCCCTCCGAATCCCCCCCCCCATCCCCGGAAATCCCCCTGGGGGATTTCAATTTTAGAATAGTATCTCTGAAAAATCTTGAAATGTTTTCCCCCCGCCACCCTGTTTTAGAATCCCTGAATTTTTTTGATCGCATGGGTGGTTTTTGCAAGGTTCAAGCCCCTGGCCGATTTGGGGCCCGGACTTACCCGGTTTTTTCCCCAAAACTAGAGAGAGGGCATCCCGGGTTAAAATTTACGGGGGTTTTTCTCTCTGTTGAAGCCAGTTTCTTGTATTCACTCTTTGCCCTGCTTCCCGGGTTTCCCCCCTTTTGTCTAGGGCTGACAAGGGTTTAAAGGAAAAGTTTGGGGAGGACCCAAGGGTTAAAAAGAGAGTTCATCTATTTTGGCGTTATCAATTTTTTTTCCCGGAGGCAATAAAAAGAAAAAATTCGGCCCCCCAAGAAACCCCCTTAGCCGTTTCCCACAGCAAATAGGGGTTTTTCAGCATTTGGGCTTCATTGTCCCCCATTAGATTCCTCCCCCATATTTTTTAAAAAAGGTTTCCAAAAAATCTTCGTTCCAATTTTTGGAAGGGAAAGGAAAAAGCCCAAAGTGCCCCCTTCCTTTGGGGGAAAAACATAAATTTTTTAAAAAATATAGGGGAATGATCGAGATAACAGATCTTCGGGTATCCTGAAACTTTAAACCCCCAGGGGTAAAGTGGGGAAATCGCAGGGAGACAATACGAGACCACGAATGGGGGAGGGGGGGAGAAAAAAAGAGTAATTTCCCGCCCCCCTGGGTTGGGAGACCTCCCCAAAAGTCAATTAAGGTGGGGAAATTTTGGAAGCGGGGAGGTATTGGGCCCGGGGTGCCCGGGGGGGGGGTCTATCCCCAAAAGCGTCCCTTTGGGCCGTGTTAGGGTTTCCCCTTAACTTTGAGGGGGGGGGGGTCAGCGAAATTTTTCCTGCAAGTTCCTCAAAAAAGACCTTATTGTCCCCCATTAGGAAGTACACATTAAAAGAAGCCCGTGGGTAAATCGGCAGGGGGCAACATTGTTTGATGTATCTCCCCTTGATTCCCGGGCGTTTTTTCCACCCCGCTTGGGGGTTTAAAAATTTTTATGAAAAAGTTTTTATATACCCCGCCCTTTCTCCCCCCTACCCCTGGGACCCCAAAAAAAATGACCCACCCACCCGTTTTTTTTAATCTGAAAAAGTTTCCCTCTACCTAAAGTGGGTTTCCTGGAGCAGGCAATGTAACATGGGTTTTTTCCCCAAAAGACGCGGGAAACATTTTTTCTCTTTTTGGGCGATCCCAAGGGCCCCTTTACATTCCAAAATATGACCTTAACCATCTTGGGGAAAAAATCTGGTATAAACCCCAAATAGGTACAAACACGATCATTGTATTTCCTCATTTTGGGGCAGTAATTTGGGGGGGAAGGACCAACGCTCCCGATAGTGAATGGCGTAGGCTTCCCAGAAAACATAAAAAAGGCATAAAAAAAAAACCCCCAAAACAGTAGAAAAACCCGGGGCCCCCTTTCGGGGCACAAGAAAAAAGAAGCCCTTTGCTTCCCAAAACACCCCAAGGGGAAAAGGAGAACAGCTCACCAGATCCCGTCATGGGGCTGGGGGGCCCTTTACTTCTTCCCAACATTAAGGGGGGGCAACAAAATAAACTCGAACCCCGTCCAAGAGGAGGAGGGGCCTGAAACCCAATAGCAAAATTTTTCGACATTCGGAAAATGTTTTAGACAAAAATATTATTACATTTTCCCCATAGGGGGGAAAACCCCCCCCAATTGCAGAAGTCACGTGGGCTATGGCCCAGGCCCGGGGTTTGCGTTTGCTCCTTCGGACTAAAATCCCCGGTTTAAAAAGTCCTGTAAGGGTGGAGCCTTTTGGGGGGGGACTGAGATGGCTGGAGACAGACGAGGGCGGCCCGTGGGGAAACGCTGAGGGGGGCCCCTTTTTGGAATACTCCCAGTCTTCCAGAAAATTTTGGGCGGTCTCAGGGGTTGAAAAGGGGAAAAATTTCCCCTTTTTTGGGGGAAAAATGGTAAGGTCGCTGGATATAGCAAAGCAAACCTTTTTTTTCCTCCTAAATATTCCCCCTGCAGATACCGAGAAAGGGTCGCGCTTTTTTGGGAAACCCCAGCAGAAAAGTCCTCCCAAAATTTGAGCTTTTTGGCTTTGGGAAAATAGACCCGGAGCTAGTGACTTGTAAGATCCCCGAATTTCGGCTTTGTCTGCAAAATTTAAATATTTCCCCGATAGATTTCCTTGGTCCCTTGGTGTATTATCCCCCATTGTTGTCTCTCCCTTTTCGCCTCCTATTGGCGCCTCCAAGGTTTTGGGGCCCCGGGCTAAAGGGCTCCCTAAACCCCCGGGAGCGCCCTTTGAGTACCAAGCAAAATTTTGGGGAAATTCTTTCTCTAAAAAGTGGTCAGGGGGTTTCTGTGAAAACCCACTCGGCAGGCCCAATTTTTTCTAAGGTTTTTGCGCCTTTGAGCGATTTTTTCTAGGTCGTCGATTTTGTCGGGAATCGCTTTTTTCCTGTAACACCCAAATTTAGTTGGGGAACCCCCCTTGGGGATCAGCGTTCCCCTTTCCCCAAAGGGCCCGGACCCTAAATTCAGTTCCTCCCGGGGATCGGGAAGTTCTCTTATTTTCCCTTTTACCTGCCGCGAACATGTGAGCCATGTTGCTGCTAGGGACTCTTTAGGTCCCGGGCCCAAATTTTTTCCCCCCCACTTCCTGTCGCCCCCCCTTTTTTTTAATCATCCCTCTGGGCTTCCCGGAAGGGGATCGGCAAGGTCCCGCTTTGGGAAAGGGGTTTTTTAAACTGACCCACGGAGGAATAAATTTTTCCCCGTCGGCTTTTGTTGCATATTGTAGAGCCCCTGTGGTGCTGCCCCGAGCTTTTTCCGATTTTTTTTAACTGCCTTGGCGGGTTTTTGATTTTCCCATTTTTTTTGAGATAAGTTTTTTTAAAAAGGTTTATGACATGAAAAATGCCCCCGTAGGGAAAAGGTTTCCCCCCGGGGGCCGGGTTTTAAAAAAAAGACTTAATGATTAGAGCGCTAAAGCTGTGCAAGGGTAAATTTGTGCAGCAGGACCCCTTCAAAATACGAGGAGATAGCCCTTAGAAAAAATCCTGATGGGGAAAACCCCAACAGCTAGCAATCATTCAAAGTTCTAGGATTAGTAGCCTAAATTAAGGTTTTGGGAGCTTCAATGCATAAACCTTTAGTAGCAGGGAGGGATCTTTAGAAAGCAGGTGGTACATTTGTAGTAGGGGGAGCGGAGTTCTGCCTGGCAGCCCGCAAAAGGGTTTTTTCCCAAATGTGGGGGAGATCGGGAAAAGCATCGTTTTTAAATCTTCTGAAGGGGGTTTAATAGTCCTTTTCAAAGAGCCCCAGAAGCCGGGGGGGGTTAAAGCCCCAGAGTGGTTGCCCGGGGGCCGAGGCTCAGGGGCTTTGTTCCTTTCCGCCCTCTCCCAAACTCAGCAAGGTAAAAGCCCTAAAGGGGCCCTGGCGCCGTGCGGGGGTATTCCCCCGGGGCTGCTGCGGGGGTTTGGCCCCCGGGGCTCCGGGTACCCGTTTTTCTGTGCCTCCTGGTACTTTTACCCATTTGGGGGGGGGCTATTTCCCCCCCAGCCGCGCCCGGGTTTACCCCTCCCTTCCCCCCCCCCGTTCCCCTCCCCCCGCTGCCTCCAAAAAAGGGAGATGGCGTGGATCCGGCCACCGGGGTCCCCCCTTCGTGGCCCCAACTCTGGTAGGTGCTCTGGTGAGTGCCTGCTTCCGAATGTCGGGTATTTCTGCTGGTTTGTGGTCACTGCGCTCCGGAGCCTCTGCAGTCGCCTCACCACATGTCGGCGCCGGAACCGGAAGTCAGGTCAGTTCTTTGAACGGATCCGAAAGACAATTCATAAAGACGAAAGTGAACGCGCATCGTTGATCACTCGTCTAGATGCCAATGCATCTTTTACATTGAAAGCAATGTAATCACACTGCACATTGTTACATTCATGTTTGGGTCCATTTAGAGTCCGAAAAACGGATCGAAAACGCCGTGTTAACATTGGGAAGTGTTTAACTCCTTAAAAATGCCCACCGATTTTAGACACTGTGTGCTCCATGGCTGTCTGTATAGGAAGGCAATGTATTAGAGTATTCACGTATGCTAATACATTACCAAGTGTAAAGAAAAAAAAAGTGTTATAGTTATTCCTTAGTGGAAATAAAAAAAAAGTAAAAAACACACCAGTGAAGAAAAATAAAAATATTTAATAAAAAAGTTATTCTGCATACATTACACACACAAAAAAAAAAAAACTACACATATTAGGTATCTTCACGACCGTAATAACCTGTAGAATTCATCCAACAAATTTAGTGTGAAATGTGAATGGTGCAAAAAAAAAAAAAAATATATATATATGTATATTTTAAAAAAATATATATAACAAGTCCTCATACAACTGCATCCCTTAAAAAATAAAGTTATGACTGCTGAAACGCAAGGAGGCAAAAACTACTAAATTTTGCTGGTCATTAAGTACTTTTCAGGCTTGAGGCTTAAGACGTTAAAAAAGGTGTTCCAGGCCAATCTAGAAAATATGGAAATATATTTTCACCATCTGATATACAAGTAGAGCATTTACCTGATCTGCAAGCTTATTAGCCACGTGCTCAATTTCTTCCCTTGCAGCAACAGAACGTGCACACCAGGGCGCATACAGGAAAAACAAGGTTATCTCCGAGTCCTGACGGAGGTGCTCTGCATAGTCAAGCTGGCCAAAGAAGAGGTCCACCACTGGTGACTGAGTGGGGAAAAAGTGCATGGGCGGCTTTGCTGGCATGACAACATCTTTAGCACGGCTGAAAATAAACACAATTATAATAAATAACAAGAAAACCACCTACACAGAAAATCAGCATTAACAACTCTCACACACAACTTTACACAATCTTATGTCTGAAGATTTCTCTGGACATTAGATAAGGCCGGGTCCACACATCTTAGATCACTGTTTTGTTACCATCATTTCAGAAAACCACGATATGACCATAACATGTGGACCCAGCCTAAGGTTGGGTCCCGTAGTACAATAGCAGCGTGGATACCACGGCTGTCAGGAGGTTACCGATTAATTTACCATTTCTCTGACAGACTTGTATGGCCATTGGCAGCTGCAGTTTCATCCACATACAGCTGGCACACCGTGGGACCCTGGGCTAAAAGCAAGCTATAATTGGTTACAATGAAACTGTTGAGTCCAGTAGATGAGCACACAAATGTCTTACCAACATACAATTTCAAGGGGCTGTCTATCCGCAAGAAAAAAAAAAAAAAAAAAATGATATATATATATATATATATATAATATATATATATATATATAATATAATAAATAAATCCTCATACTCACCTATGACACGCACAGTTGAAACCAGAAGTTTCCATACACTATATATAAAGACACATCTGCATGCTTTTCTCACTATCTGACATGAAATCAGAATGAACCTTACCGGTTTTAGGTCAATTAGGAACCCAAATTATTTGCATTTGCCAAATGCCAGAATAATGAGCATATTTATTACTTTCTGCAAAGTCAAAACTTTCCATATATTTCATTAGTATTTGGTAGCATTGCCCTTAAACTTTATGACTGGGGTCAAACATTTTGGATATCCTTCCACAAGCTTCTCACAATAGTTGGTAGGAATTTTGACCCTTTCCTCCTGTCAGAACTGGTGGAACTGAGCCATGTTTGTAGTTCACACCTTCCTTTTCAGCTTTGCCCACAAATTTTCAATAGGACTGAGATCAGGGCTTTGTGATGGCCACTCCAAAACATTGGCTTGGTTATCCTTAAACCACTCTGTAACCAGTTGGGCAGTACGCTTCAGGTCATTGTCCATTTGGGAGACCCATTTCCGCCCAAGCTTTAACTTCCTGGCTGATGTCTTGGGATGTTGCTTCAGTATTGCCAAATAATCTTCTTTCCTCATGATGCCATCTATCTTGTGAAGTGCACTAGTCCCTCCTGCAGCAAAACAACCCCAAGACATGATGCGGCCAGACCCATGTTTCACAGGTGGGGCTTTTCACGTGTTTTCACAGGTCCAAGCTTCTCCCTTTTTCCTCCAAATGTAAGGATGGTCATTACGGCCAAATAGTTCAGTTTCATCAGGTTTTTGTTCCTGTGTGCATTTGCAAATATTAATCTGACTTCTATATGTTTCTTTTGGAGTAATGGCTTCTTCCTGGCAGAGTGGCCTTTCAGCCCATGTTGATACAGTACTTATTTCACTGTGGATAATGGCACAATCTTACCAGCTTCCGCCAGCATCTTCACAAGGTCTTTTGCTTTTTGGGTTGATATGCACATGTTGGGCCAAAGCGTGTTCATCTCTGAGACACAGAACCTGTCTCCTTCCTGAGCAGTATGGTGGCTGGACATTTCTGTCTTATTTGTACTTGCGTATAATTGTTTGTACAGATGAACGAGGCACCTTCAGGTATCTGGAAATTACAGTCATATGAAAAAGTTTGGGCACCCCTATTAATCTTAATAATTTTTTGTTCTAAATATTTGGGTGTTTGCAACAGCCATTTGAATTTGATATATCTAATAACTGATAGACACAGTAATATCTCCGGATTGAAATGAGGTTTATTGTACTAACACAAAATGTGCAATATGCATTAAACCAAAATTTGACCGGTGCAAAAGTATGGGCACCCCAACAGAAAAGTGTCATTAATATTTAGTAGATCCTACTTTTGCAAAAATAACAGCCTCTAGTCGCTTCCTGTAGCTTTTAATCAGTTCCTGGATCCTAGATGAAGGTATTTGTGACCATTCCTCTTTACAAAACAATTCAAGTTCAGTTAAGTTTGATGGTTGCCGAGCATGGACAGATGTTCAATGATATTCAGGTCTGGGGACTGGGATGGCCATTCCAGAACATTGTAATTGTTCCTCTGCATGAATGCCTGAGTAGATTTGGAGCTGTGTTTGGGATCATTGTCTTGCTGAAATATCCATCCCCGGCGTAACTTCAAATTCATCACTGATTCTTGTACATTATTCTGAAGAATCTGCTGATACTGAGTTGAATCCATGCGACCCTCAACTTTAACAAGATTCCCGGTGCCGGCATTGGCCACACAGCCCCAAAGCATGATGGAACCTCCACCAAATTTTACAGTGGGTAGCAAGTGTTTTCTTGGAATGCTGTGTTTTTGGGACGCCATGCATAACGCCTTTTTGTATGACCAAACAACTCAATCTTTGTTTCATCAGTCCACAGGACCTTCTTCCAAAATGAAGCTGGCTTGTCCAAATGTGCTTTTGCATACCTCAGGCGCCTCTGTTTGTGGCGTGCTTTCAGAAACGGCTTCTTTCGCATCACTCTCCCATACAGCTTCTCCTTGTGCAAAGTGTGCTGTATTGTTGACCGATGCACAGTGACACCATCTGCAGCAAGATGATGCTGCAGCTCTTTGGAGGTGGTCTGTGGATTGTCCTTGACTGTTCTCACCATTCTTCTTCTCTGCCTTTCTGATATTTTTCTTGGCCTGCCACTTCTGGGCTTAACAAGAACTGTCCCTGTGGTCTTCCATTTCCTTACTATGTTCCTCACAGTGGAAACTGACAGGTTAAATATCTGAGACAACTTTTTGTATCCTTCCCCTGAACAACTATGTTGAACAATCTTTGTTTTCAGATCATTTGAGAGTTGTTTTGAGGAGCCCATGATGCCACTCTTCACAGGAGATTCAAATAGGAGAGCTTGCAATTGGCCACCTTAAATACCTTTTCTCATCATTGGATACACCTGGCTATGAAGTTCAGAGCTCAGTGAGGTTACAAAACCAATGTTGTGCATCAGAAAGTCAGTAAAAAGTAGTTAGGAGTATTCAAATCAATATAAATGATAACGGTACCCACATTTTTGCACCAGTAAAAATTTGGTTTAATGCATATTGCACATTTTGTGTTAGTACAATAAACCTCATTTCAATCCGGAAATATTACTGTGTCCATCAGTTATTAGATATATCAAATTGAAATGGCTGTTGCAAACACCCAAATATTTAGAACTAAAAATGATTAAGATTAATAGGGGTGCTCAAACTTTTTCATATGACTGTACACCCAAGGATGAACCAGACTTGTGCAAGTCCAATTCTCTTCCTGATATCTTTGGCTGATTTCATGATAACATCATTCCCATGATGTTACACACAGAAGCAGTGTGTTTCTTGTGTGCTTCAAAGGGAATGTGTCATCAAAAAATTACTTAATGCTTAAAATTGTTTTCTATATCACTTTCAATTTTTTTTAATAATTCTTAAATGGGCTTTCTCGTAACAAAGATCAGATCTCAAATGATGGGGACAGTAAAAATAAGCACTTTTGCAATTGGTCTACAGTACCTAAACCACTTAGTATAGCAGATATGAGCTAATCTGTGCATCTAATGCTATTTCTGCAGCAGATGGTCGGGCCACGCCCCCTTTTCTGTGATTGGTTAACTGATATGCCATTCAGCCTGTTCAGACACACCCCCTGTGCTGTGATTGATTGGCTGCCTGTACTGTGTGCTTGCTTCCCTCTGAGCTGTGGAAAATGAAAGTGAAACGAACTGCCTGTGATGACTTGGCTGTCTCAGCTCCTCTCTATGCCCCTTCTCCCAGTGATAGCTCTATGTAAAGGATCTGGGCAATTACTGAGACTGTAGCTACTAGATTAAATCTCCCCTAATATAACACAGCCTTATGCAGTATGTTCCCATCACCCAAATAACACAGCCTTATACAGTCTGTACTACCTCCTGCCTGATAACAGGAGGGGGTGGGGGGTGTAGCGTGCATTTCTCACATTTGTTCCCAGTTTTTCTGGTTACAAGGAGCCCCTGGATTTGAAGGCATCGGATAAAAAATGCCCAGAAGCGGCCATTTTTTTTCTGATGAAAGAACATGGTTGTTTCTCATTTTTCTTTATGTCGCCCATACAATTATATTAAATGGGAAGATGCCAAGAAAACTAAAAGTGCCGGCGTATTATACAATAGTTTTATAATACACCGGCGCTAGAAGACGAGCAGAGAAAAGACGAGCTGTGGAGACTGCAGCTCGTCTTTCCTATTGCCGTCTATGGGGCCGCACGAACAATCGTATCTTCAGCGCTTTTAAAAAACTAAAAGCTCCGAAGATACGATCATAATGCTGTACAGTGTAGACATAGCTTTACAGCTCAAGTCTGCGAAAGTGTGTAATGATAAAACCCCTTTAAGTCCTGCAGTTTTCACTCTGGCCACTAAGCCTAATTATTGTCTGACACTTCCTGTTCTGTAGTGAAAGAGTTTCAGCAGTCTGCTCATTATCAGCACAAGCAAGGTCAAACTGAAAGGTGACACCAATGTGTATAGATAACACAGGATCCACCTGTCACAGTTCACCCTCTTCCCCTCCCTGCACACCGACTCAGTCCGACTGACTTCTATATAAGAGTTTTCTATGCATCCTCTGTGACCTGGGAAGAAGTCAGTCTTAAGGCTCCTATGGGCATGAAGCTGCTGTAAAGTATCTCTCTGACTGCTGTTAAAGCAGTGCAAGCAAGCAAGATTGTGTCTTCCCCACAATCATATATAGACGGCTGAAATAAAAACGGTGAAGAAGAAAAGAATATGGATCAGGGGCTTGATTTAATAAGTAAAAAAAAAATTGGCGACAGATTCCCTTTAAAATACATCCACAGATGTGTCTCTAATTAACTCAGAAGCTTCCAAAAACATGACATCATCATTGGGCTGTCCCAAATTGGTTGAAGGCAAAGTAATCCTAGTGTATGGAAACTTTTGAATTTGGAGAAAGTAATAAAAATGCCTTAAAAAATTCTCTCTCTCATTATTCTGGCATTTGGCAAATATCAATAATTTTGGTTCCTAATTGACCTACACCGGGTAAGGTTTATTCTGATTTCATGTCAGATAGTGATAAAAACCTGCATATGTGCCTTTTTATATAGTGTATGTATCAATTTTATACGTGCAGCGCATGAGGCTATCATGTATACGTGCGGTGTATGGGGCCATGGCACTTGTATACGGGCAGCATACGGGGCTATGACACTTGTATACGTGCAGCGTACGAGGGCTATGACACTTGTATACGTGCAGAGTACAAGGGCTATATGTATATGTGCAGTGTATGGGGCTATGTGTATATGTGCAGTGTATGGGGCTATATGTGTATATGTGTAGTGTATGGGGCCATGTGTGTAGTGTATGGGGCCATGTGTGTAGTGTATGGGGCTATATGTATAGTGTATGGGGCTATATGTATATGTGTAGTTTATGGGTCTATGTGTATATGTGTAGTGTATGGGGCCATGTGTATATGTGTAGTGTATGGGGCTATATGTATAGTGTATGGGGCTATATGTATATGTGCAGTGTATGGGGCAATATGTATGTGTGCAGTGTGTGGGGCTATGTGTATATGTGCAGTGTATGGGGCTATGTGTATGTGTGCAGTGTATGGGGCTATATGTATGTGTGCAGTGTGTGGGGCTATATGTATATGTGCAGTGTATGGGGCTATGTGTATATGTGCAGTGTATGGGGCTATGTGTATATGTGCAGTGTGTGGGGCTATATGTATGTGTGCAGTGTGTGGGGCTATATGTATATGTGCAGTGTATGGGGCTATGTGTATATGTGCAGTGTATGGGGCTATGTGTATATGTGCAGTGTGTGGGGCTATATGTATGTGTGCAGTGTGTGGGGCTATATGTATATGTGGCATGTGTATATGTGCTTATGGGGATGTATATGTGCAGTGTATGGGGCTATGTGTATATGTGCAGTGTATGGGGCTATGTGTATATGTGCAGTGTATGGGGCTATATGTATTTGTGCAGTGTGTGGGGCTATATGTATATGTGCAGTGTATGGGGCTATGTGTATATGTGCAGTGTATGGGGCTATGTGTATATGTGCAGTGTATGGGGCTATATGTATGTGTGCAGTGTGTGGGGCTATATGTATATGTGCAGTGTATGGGGCTATGTGTATATGTGCACTGTATGGGGCTATGTGTATATGTGCAGTGTATGGGGCTATATGTATATGTGCAGTGTATGGGGCTATGTGTATATGTGCAGTGTATGGGGCTATATGTATGTGTGCAGTGTGTGGGGCTATATGTATATGTGCAGTGTATGGGGCTATGTGTATATGTGCAGTGTATGGGGCTATATGTATGTGTGCAGTGTGTGGGGCTATGTGTATATGTGCAGTGTATGGGGCTATGTGTATATGTGCAGTGTATGGGGCTATGTGTATATGTGCAGTGTATGGGGCTATGTGTATATGTGCAGTGTATGGGGCTATATGTATTTGTGCAGTGTGTGGGGCTATATGTATATGTGCAGTGTATGGGGCTATGTGTATATGTGCAGTGTATGGGGCTATGTGTATATGTGCAGTGTATGGGGCTATATGTATGTGTGCAGTGTGTGGGGCTATATGTATATGTGCAGTGTATGGGGCTATGTGTATATGTGCACTGTATGGGGCTATGTGTATATGTGCACTGTATGGGGCTATGTGTATATGTGCAGTGTATGGGGCTATATGTATGTGTGCAGTGTGTGGGGCTATGTGTATATGTGCAGTGTATGGGTCTATGTGTATATGTGCAGTGT